>LNAC01001463.1:0-147275 GCA_002007465.1 Ailurus styani
TCCTGGGACCTGATGATAATCGGTCTCCTACTCCTCCGCCATCTTGCCGCTCCCCCCCCGAGGATACACATTATTTTCACACTTTCATGTGTATTCTCTGTGCATATTTATTAAATATCCAAGTAGTTTAATAACAGAGTATTAAGTAGAATGAAATAAAAGGAAAATAAATAAGACTAAGGATTAAATAATGAAATGAAATTATGATACTAATTGCAGGTAACTGAACCATTTTGAAACCTGGCCAAGTTGCCAATAGACGAAACTCAGCTGGAGGGAAAAAGGTAATTATAAAGACTATCTTAAAGGAGAGACAGATTTTCACACCATATACTTCAGTGATGTACAGTGCCTCACTAAACCCGTTGAACTCCCATTCCAGAATCTCTTGCACAAAGGTTTTGTCATTACACAATCCACAGAAGGCCCTCTTCCAGGGTAAGGTCAGAGCCCACTGCCTGTGAGAACCTACTGCTCCCTGGTGATCCCTCTGTCAGAGCAGATCTGTGTTCTCTCTTAACAACTATGCTGCTCTGTCTTCCATTCAATTCTGAGTTCTCCAATGCAATGCACTAGACATTATGGAAACTTCATAAATAATTATTAAATAATTTAGTGGACCAATAAATGTATAAATACATGATATAGTAAAGCAATTATAGCTTCTTTTTTGAAGACTCAGTAAAATATATCTATATTTGAAAAATTATCTAAACTAAGCTCACTGTCTCTCTGTCTTTTTATAACTTTTCTCCTGAAAAAGGGCATTGATTAGGCCTCAAAGATAAGTTGTGGTTTTTTGAAAGATAGCTAATTAATATAGAAGGGTGCATACACGTGCTCTTTATTTCAATAGTGCTTGCAATAATTTATTAAAGCATTTATGCCAGTGGAGATCTCTTAATTATCCACTGCAGGAGTTTCAAAATATCCATCTCTTGCTTAAGGCACAATAGTATGTCCTGATCTGCACTCACTTTGAACCAACTGCATTCCTCTAAATATTTAAGTTATAAAGCTGTCAGTAGGCATTACAACTGTGTGAAAAGACTAAAGATTTCATTCACTTTTAGGTAAAGCAAGATTATGAAAAGAAAAAACGAAGTGGGATTTCCCAATACACTTTTGGCAGACGGGAATCAACAAGCTTCATTTTCAACTAATGAGTAAGTAGATGTAAAAGTAAGCAGAGAAAGGGTGCACGGGACTGCTACAGAGAGAGCACAGATGGAACAAACAGGTGGCATGGACACAGCAGGGGTTGATGATGAATGGGATACTAATAGTGGGAAAATATGACCAGATTCAAGAAGAGTCAGATGCATTTCAGCACAGGCTACTAAATTTTAGAGGACAGAATCAGGAACCCATCTGTGGCATGACGGTTGATGCAGGAAAGTGGCCAGCACTTGAAAATAACGCAATGCTTCTGTCCTGTTGAACGAAGAATTCGGTGTTAGCCACCCAGGTGGATAAGTTATTTCTAAAATTTTATTGTGAGTCTTGAATGGAAAATCTAGTTATCGGGTAGGAATTTTAAAAAGGTATTTGTATGCAGCTACAGAAATTAATAGTTTTTGTGGAGCTCAGTTGCATGAAGTGTAGGATAAAGAAAAGGCAGAAGTTCAAGGAAACATGACCATCTTTAACTTCATTGGCAGTAACCCCTGATGTGTCACCAGAATCTCGATTCAGTTGCTGACACAATGAAATACATCAATATGAAAATGTTTCAAACTCACTGTGCAAGAAAAACACTAAGACCTTTCATATGCCATGAAAACCTGTTCCATGAGATAGAAATACAAAGAGAAAATTAAATATAATTTATATAAATATATATAAATATTTCCTTCTACAAAAATGAGTTCAAGTAGAACTATTTTAACAATTTGGGGGCTCCTGGGTGGCTCAGTCGGTTGAATGTCTGACTCTTGATAACTGGCTCAGGTCATGATCTCAGGGTTGTGAGACTGAGCCCTGTTTTGGGCTCCGCACTGCGCATGGAGCCTGCTTAAGATTCTCTCTCTCCCTCTGCCCCCCGCCCCTGCTCTCAATCTATTAAAAAAAAAAAAAGAAAGAAAGAAAGAAAAAAGGAATTTAACCAGCAAAGTGTCATTTAAGCTTTTAATTAAAAATCAGTTTTAAAGAATTTATCTTATTTCAAGTAATTTCATTTTAGCATATACACTACGGAATACATAATCACTTTTGAAGACCTCTAAGAACTCTGTTAAAGGTTTCAAATATAGTAATTAAAACACTGACTCACAACTCTTTTACATATTTCCCCCTCCTGTTATAAGAGAGTTAGGAAAGAATCTTATGTTTTCATATATATTCTAAGTTCCCATATATCACTAAATGTAAATCTGGCCCAGGATGAGCATAGTGGAGTCAAAAACCTGTAGATGTGCTCTGTGTTCCCTCATGCTACATCCATAAAATGCCAAGTGAGAACTTTGGTTTTATCAACCTGATGTAAAATGTTACCTGCACACAGATTAGTGCTTCCATCACATGTTGGCATGGTATATTGGTAGTTAGATATATCATTGTTAATATAGGGTGTGGATGTAGAAAAAAGTCATTTATTTGGGAAACAGATACGCAGTGCAAGAATATCGTCAGGGATCGAGCAAAGCAGAAAAAGAAAGTGTAATTCAAGGTTTTATTTTAGAATCGTGATCTTTGACAAATAGTGAAGATTTTATTACATGAATTTTTTTCCTGAAGTATTTGTTTTTTTTGTTTTTTTTTTTTTTTAAAG
Organism: Ailurus styani; assembly: GCA_002007465.1. Lineage (NCBI taxonomy): Eukaryota > Metazoa > Chordata > Mammalia > Carnivora > Ailuridae > Ailurus > Ailurus styani. The sequence continues at coordinate 2,771 of LNAC01001463.1, forward strand.
ATTTTATTTATTTATTTGACACAGAGAGAGAGAGATCACAAGTAGGCAGAGAGGCAGGCAGAGAGACAAGGAGAGGAGGAAGCAGGCTCCCTGCTGAGCAGAGAGCCCGATGCGGGCCTCGATCCCAGGACGCTGAGATCATGACCTGAGCCGAAAGCAGAGGCTTTAACCCACTGAGCCACCCAGGCGCCCNAGTAGGCAGAGAGGCAGGCAGAGAGACAAGGAGAGGAGGAAGCAGGCTCCCTGCTGAGCAGAGAGCCCGATGCGGGCCTCGATCCCAGGACGCTGAGATCATGACCTGAGCCGAAAGCAGAGGCTTTAACCCACTGAGCCACCCAGGCGCCCTTCCTGAAGTATTTGTTTGGGAAATGCAAGGATCAGAGATTATGGCCCATGAACACAAATAAGAGTATATGTTTATAAAAATTTGAGGAGTCATTCTAAATTTTTTTCACCTTTCTCTTTCATGTGATGAAGCAAAAAGTCTAATCCATTATTATTAAATCTGGTGTACACAAACCTCAAATGATACACTCTTGGTGCTTAGATCAGTTCTATAGTAGGAATATGTGGAAAATATATAATTTTCAACGAATTATTTTCTATTTCTAATAATTGGTGCATAAAAATCAGAAAGATTGTCTTAGTATTTTAAATGCCTTTTACCTCATTCATGTATTGATTTACGTTTGGTCCTCATGAATGTGAGTCTAGAGAAATGACTTTGTTAAATGAATATACACACATGATTACTGCTCCTTTCTAAAAGCAGTTTGTAATACATTGAGTGAGAGAAATACCAGTGATAATGTGGGAAATGGATACCTAAAGCTTAACTCAAGTACTGGTAGTAGGAATGGTGGGAAAGATGTAAATTAGGATTTTTAAAAGATTTGATGTTTGGAAAGAAATGAAGCAAGGGAGCTGTTACAGGTTGAATTGCATCCCTTCAAAAGACAAGTTCAAGTCCTAACCCCTAGAGCCTGTGACCTTATTTTGAAATAGGGTCTTTGCAGATATAATCAAGTTAAAATGAGGTCATGCTGGGGTTAGGTAGTCCTTTAATCCAATAGGACTGGCGTCCTCCTGGGAAAAGGAGAAGAGACACAGGTACAAACAGAGAGAAGACAGTGTGTGACTCCGGAGCCAGGGTTTGGAGTTCTGCAGCCACCAGCCAACAAATACCGAGCATTGCCCATAACCACCAGTAGCTAGGGAGGAGGTTTGAGACAGACGGCTCCCCGCAGCTACTCAAAAAAGCCAAACCTGCCAACCCTTTGATTTTGGGCTTCTGGCATCCCAAATCGTGAGAATACATCTCTGCTGTTTTAAGCCGTCCAGTTTCTGGTGCTTTCTTATGGTAGCCCTAGGAAACAAATACCAGAATGATTGAGGGAGCCTCCAAAATTCCACAACTGACTTAAAGGGTAAGTAGTAACCAAATTCAATGGAAGCAATAAAGTTAGCAGAGGAAATGGGCTAGTTCAAGTTACGGCCTATGTTCCCAGTTCATTTTTAGAATTCTTGATGTTTATTTTTATTCCAGTGGGATGTAAGAGTTGAAAACATTCAATTGGCCTTTTGTAGGAATATGTCCTTTGGGTTCCAAGTGGCACCTGGTACGTTCTTCTGTCCTAGAACTTACTTATCAATCTAGGACTGTCTTCGTTTTTTTCATTGTACCAGGGGCCACTGAAGGTAAAGCCTTCTCACTTTTGAATTCTGAGCAAACAGCAATGCTGGGGCTGAGTAAGTGGACAATAAAAAGAACAAAAGCTTCCCTAGGAATAAAACTTGTGCAGTGATTAGTATGTGCATGTGGAATGATTGCTAAGGTCGGATCTGATTCCCTGTGACCTGTGACTATGTTATGTCACCCGGAAAAGAGGCTATAAAGGGATTTTGTAGATGTCATTAAGATTTCACACCTTAAAACAGAGAGAGTTCACTATATTGTCAGGTAGGCTCGATCTCATCAATGGGGCCCTAAAGAGCAGAGAACTTTCTCTAGCTGGAAACAGAAGAGATGCAGCGGAAGGAGAAGTGAGAGAGATTTGAAGTATGAGAAGGACTTGATGTGCTATTGCTGGGTAGAAGATAGAGGTGCAGGGTCATGAGGATCCTGGGTCATCTTTAGTTGAGGAGAAGCTTCCAGATGTATCAGCCCTACAACCATGAGGGACTGAATTCTGCCAACGCATGAATCAGCTGGGAGTAGAGTTTCTCCCCAGTGCTTCCTGATACTAGCCCAGGCTGACTGACATCTCGATTTCTGCTTCTAAGAGACTCAGCCGAGCCCATCTGTGCTCCTGACCTACAGACACTGAAGTAACACCTTAGTGCTGTGGGAAGCTGCTAACTTAGTAGTGATCTGTTACACCAGCAAGAGAAACTACTACTTGGGTATTATGTAAATATCACAGTGGATAAGAACCCCAAAGGATATAAAGATAAGCATGGGAGTTTGAGGAAAACAGGTAGGATTTCAAAGCCAGACTAGCTGGTTTCAAATGGCTGTCCGGCACTTAGCTCTCAGATATTGGACCATTCATTTATTCTAAGTCTCAGTTTTTACTTCTGTAAACTGGACATTTTTCTACCTTATGAAATACTTGAGAAGATAAAAGAATAAATAGGTTAATATAATCAATAAGCTTAAAATAGTTCCTGACATATACTAAAGAAACACCTTAAATGTAAGGTATTTTCCTTGCTATTATTTTTATTTAGGGACACGGAAAAGAAACACACAGACTAGCATAATAAACATCTGATATATGCTTATCAAACAAACAAAAATAATATGCTAATGGAAGAAACAAACGAATGAAGAAAAAAATCATAAAGACATGGAGAAGTTCAGGATAGCAAAGTCTAGCTGAATTTGAAGCAAGAGAGACTCTTGAGAAAGATGATAGTAAAGGGTATTAGAAACTACAAAGGACTTTAGCCCCTAAATTCATTGAGGGAGAATTTTTATCTGGTCCATTTACATATCATTTGCAGTAACTTTCATATTTAGTCAATAAGTAGTTCATAAATGACAGAAGGAAAAATGAAAATGGTTTGGATTTGGGGAGCAAAAGGTCCATGTGCTGACAGTTTCTATGTACTGATACACACAGATCACTTTATGAGGAATTTTGGCAAAGAAGGATTTTCAGAGACTCAAGGAGCCAGTGTTTTGGTTATGGAGCCTTAGGAATGAAGGTCGGGTCACCTGTGCTGAATGTCACAAGGATTCAGCAAGAAAGAAACAAGATGATTACAGATTCTGAATGATGCTCAAGTTTAGGTTGATATGAATTTATTAACACAGAGCATATGGCTTTGGGTCTTTTTCCAAAGTACTACAATGTCCCGGAGTGGAAGCAGAGAGTGTGGAGTGGTAAAAAGCATGAGATCACTGAGATGCAAAGATAGGACTTCATGACTTAGTGATTGGGAACTTGAGATAGTGAGAGAGAGAGAGAGAGAGAGAGAGAGAGAGAGAGAGAGAGAGAGGAAGTAAAGGATCAAGAAAGGCTGAAGAACTAAGAGTTTGAAATAGATCAACCAGAGTTCAAGATGATTGCAAAGAAAAGATTAAGGCAATTTAAGGGGTTGGAAGATCAGGGAGACATGTAGCAAGGAAGACTTTCTTAATTTTAAATCTTATATATGGCAACGTTTTTAATGATGGAAAGGCCCAAGACTTAGATGACATAGACGGACTACATATGAAAAGCATTTGTATCTGTTATTGACAAATATTTTAGTAATGGGAGTGAGTAGTCAATCCATGAACTTAGTACTTAAGTCTTAGGGCTGGTGTTACAGCATCAAGACTGTCTGCTGGAGGGAAGAGGAGTTGTTGAATCTGGAAGTAAAACTAGAGATCAAAACTCAGCCACTTTAAAGTTATTTCCTGATGACTCTCCAGTGTGACGGCCATAGTGCTAGACAAGGGAGAGGTGAAAAAAGCATGGATCCTGATCTTGAAACATTCTTCGATGGAGAGAAAAAATTATATTGCCCCCTCTTTTTCTCATCTGTAAGGAGCAGAAAGTTGTGATTTCAGTTTGTAATCGAGAGGCACACATTGGAGAGTACGGTCATCTGAAGGGAACAACAAGTCTACCGCCATACCACCTGCACATGCCTCAGTTTGTCTGAAGGGAACCAAATTTCAGTTGCTAAGAGACTGATGGTCAATAATGCTAATGACATACATCCACTTTGGAAAAACTTTTAGTAGAACTGCTAAATTTAATTTAACATGCAAATGTTCTGTGACACATCCCATTACTAAATTTAATTTAACATGCAAATATCCCATGATCCTTTCTGTTCCACCTAAAATGGGTGCCTATATTTACTTAAAAAAAAAGGCAATAATATTCACTGCACCTTTTAGCTTTATTCATAACAGCACCAAATTGGAAAGAACCAAAATATTCCACCTACTTTCATATACACATTTTTTTCCTGTATGGATTTTGCCACATTCTGTATTCTCCTATTCTCTAAACTAAAATACCTATTCAAATTCTTAAACAAATAAAAATTGACACTTTATTCTAAGTTATTTCAGTCAATGGCTTTTATAGTTAATAATACCATATGAAATGTCATTTGTAAATAAAATATGCAAGTATTTGAGAAGTGTTTTGAATCTCTCTCGTTGCTTTAGCACTTTAGGCATAAGTTAAACTCAGTGTAAAGAGTAACTGAACATGTGCTTAGGGAAGTAAGGTCACAAGTGACAGTGAAATGGGAATCAGGTAGTCAGGGAGGAAGACTGCCTTGGGAGGAAGCAGAGGCAAAGTCTGTAGGGTAGTGAAGGTGCCCAAGAACTCTCCCGTTACTCGGAAGGGACTTGCATCAGGCTGGATATATACAAAAGGAGTGGACTTGTTAGAAATTGGAGGGACTCCGTTGACTCATCTATCTGTATTCCTGAGCCCTAAGCAGCTCTGTTAGCAGAAAATCACCCTTGGATATGACAACACATGGCAGTTTCCATAGATGGATTATATAAAAATGTCAAGTTGAGCAGATATGACTATTTTTGAAATCTGCTTTCTCTTAGAAAATTATGCATTATTTCTTCTCAATTTATTCTTTCTCCAATATAATCATTTTCCTTCATATTACTCTAGCAGAGGTCCAAATTGTCCATTGTCACTTTTTACTTGTAAGTCTGAATTCTAGGCATAATTATTTTATCCCTGTTTTGCATGATTTATGGGCCTCATTAAATATATATTTTACATATGTGTGTGTGTATGTGTGTGTGTGTGTATATATATATATATATATATATATATAGTCTCCTATTTCAACAATAAGTCAGTACTTTTTTTCTCCAATCAAACCTTTTTTTTCCCCTTGAGGAGACAACTAAATGTTCAATTATAGGTTAATATGTTAATATGTTAGGTTATGAAGGTTAATACGTTTAATCTGAAGGTCCAGGGTCCAGTCTCTTGGGAAAGTAATAGCAGGTCTTGCCCACTAGACATAAGTACTATGAGGGCATGATTTTTTTTCTGTTGTTTACTATTGTATCCGCAGCCCCTAGCAAAGTTCTCAACAATATTTTCTTTTAACAAATTTGTGGATCAGAGACTTATAATAATGCATAAAGAATGCCATGGGGTGAAGTAGCATTAAGGATCCTATGAAAAGGATAAGAGTATCTGAGGAGTGGACTCGCTCTCCCACATGGGTGAGCATTCCATGGTGCGCTCGACCACTCTGCCTGTCAGGGAATGGGGCAGAGATGCTGTGAGGAGTGGACCCTTTCTGTCCACACATCACCTATCACTGTTATCAATGGGTGGAAAACAGGAGGAGTGTTCTCAGAATTTCCAGGGTGGCACAAGAAGTCAAGAGGGTCATTCCTACTCTCCTCCACTGGCGTTGTGGAGTGAAAGCTACATTTGTGTGCCCTTGCCTGGCTCAAAGCCTCTTCCCTTTCCTGTCAACTGGAAAGCCAAATGATCTGAATTCTAGCATTTCCCTCCAGCAGCCTGTGCATTCCCTTTCCTACTACCATCACCTTGCCCAAAAAAACTATGAGCCCTGTTTCTTCCTTAGTTTTTACATTTATAATTCCCACAGCTATTTAGTCTTGACAGAAGTTGATTCTAACACAAGGATCTAGAGCCCAGTAACAACACAGATGGAAGTTCTCAGTCTCTTTGTGTGGAAATATTTCTCTAAAAATTTCACATTTCCCTCTAAGCACCAGTGAATAGTGAAGAGGAAGCATAATTCAAATGGATCAATGGTCAGGAAGAGGATGAGAGGAAGAAAATGGAAGGGATAGAGCCAGACCATTCCATACTATCTGGTTGACTATATTGAAACCCTGGAATCCCAGTATCTCAGTTACTTAGGACGTTACAGGCTTATTCTTTTGTCTGTCACAGTGCAGTGTGGAAGGGTAGGAAGGTTCTGCACCATGCTTTTATTGAGTCCTTCCATTCTGGGTTCTCCAAAGCCTACGGACTCAGAATCCTCCCATTTCCTTTGAATCCAGCCAGAAGGTAAGGGAAGGGGACGAACTTGGGAGGAATTTTCAGGTTTTATGTTCCATGTATGTAAGTATCACTCATATTCCACCCATATCCCATTGACCAGAACACATGGTCTTAGCTGCAAGGCAATGTGGGAAAGATAGCATATGCACCCAGAAAAAAGAGAATATGGGGTTAATAAGCCTAACATTTATCTTGCAAGTATCTGCCCTTCAAGTAGCTGGATAATGGTTTCATCCTTTCCCATGCAGAACATGCTCACTCATTACATTACAGAGGGACACTTCCCAATGTCAAATGTAGGTAGTCACTTTATCTACCTTTAAATCCCGGGTTTCCAAGTAATACACGCTCCTTCCCATCATATCCAGCCATAGCTGATGCTCTTGTGTTTGAATCATGATGCAAACACTGTATAGTATATATGGTGCCACCGAATTTCCATTTGGAATAAAAGAAGAATGAAAAAGATGAGAAAGGATAAAGAAAAAAAAAAACCTCAGCAGAAACATTCACAGGTCCACAACTCTCTCAAATCCTCTGTACAGACATTGCCAACGATGTCCTGACTCGGAGCTGGGAAAGTTCTTTGGTTCTGCCCTGGTTCTGCTTTGCTGTCCAGGTTCCTGTTTCTCCTTGTTCATTCTCCTCCACAGCTAAGTAGAATATTTCTTTGGTTAACCTGGAAGTCTTACATTTCCCTATGAATTTTGGATTAGTTTTTCAATTTCTGCAAAATAAGCAAGCTTGAATTTTTATAGGGATTAAACTGAATCTGTAGATCAGTGTAGGAAGTATTACCATTTTAGGAATAGTAAAATTTCTAACCACTAATACAGAATGTTTATATATTTGTTGAGTCTTTAAAATTTATTTTAGCAATGTTTTATATTTTTAAGCATAAAGTCTTGCATTTCTTTTGTAAGATTTATTCCTAAGTACTTTTTTGAAGTTATTGTAAGTATACTTGTTTCCCTAATTTCATTTTTGGATTGTTTGTCATTAGTTTATAGAAGCACAATCAATATAGTTTTAGTTCTTTCCAATCTGCCTATTCCTCTTTTTCTTGCTTATTTTCCCCAACTTAAACCTCTAGATAAAATGTACAACATAAATAGAAGTGGTTAGAGTAGATATCTTTGTCTGATATCTCCCCTGATTTTAGGGGAAAAGTTTTCATTCTTGCACCATTACATTTGATGGGTTTGAAAGGTTGTGGGTTTTTCATAGGTAGAGAAAGTGCCTTTCTAGTCTTAGCTTGTTGAGTGGTTTTTATCATGAAAAGTTTAGATTTTGTCAAATGTGTCTTAGTGAGATGTTCATGTGGTTTGTTTTTTATTGTACGGGTTGAATATATTACATTGATTCACTTTTGTACATGGAATCAGCCTTGCATTCCTGGAATAAATACTATTTGGGCATGGCATGTAATCTTTTTTTATGTTGCAGGATTCTGTCTGTTGGCATCTTTAGGATTTTCTTGTATGTATTCATAAGGGATTTTGGTCTATAGTTTTCTTTTCTTCTCATGTGTTTGCCTTATTTTGGTGTTTGGTAATATTAACCTCATAGAATGAGTTAGAAAATGTTATCCCTTCTGCTATTCAGAAGAGTTTATGGAAGAATTTATCGTACTTAAATATTTGTTAGAATTTACCAGTGAAACTATCTGGTTCTGGATTTTTCTTTGTGCAAAGTTTCCCTCCCACTTTAATTAATTAATTAATTTCTAATTAGTTGATTTCCCCCACCAGTTTTATTTTGATATAATTGATATTTAACATTGTATAAGTTCATTTTTTTAAATTTTTTTAAAGATTTTATTTATTTATTTGACACAGAGAGAGAGATTACAAGTAGGCAGAGAGGCAGGCAGAGAGAGAGGAGGAAGCAGGCTCCCTGCTGAGCAGAGAGCCCGATGCGGGCCTCGATCCCAGGACCCTGAGATCATGACCTGAGCCGAAGGCAGAGGCTTTAACCCACTGAGCCACCCAGGCGCCCAACATTGTATAAGTTTAAAGTGTACAATATAATTATTTAATATATATAAATATTGTGAAATGATCACCATGCTAAATTTAGTTAGTATCCATCACCTCACATAGTTTCAAATTTTGTTTCTTACAATGAGAATTTTTACTTCTACTCTCTTAACAACTTTCATATCTACAGTATGGTATTAAAAATACTACATTTTAGGGATACCTAGGTGGCTTGGTCAGATCATGACCTGCCTTCAGCTCAGGTCATGATCCCAGAGTCCTGGGATGGAGTCCCACAGTGGGCTCCTCATTCAGCAGGGAGCCTGCTTCTCTCTCTGCCTGCTGCTCCCCCTCTTGTGCTTTCTCCCTTTCTCCCTCTCTCTCTTTATCACTGACAAATAAATGAATAAAATCTTTTTAAAAATAGTGCATTTTAAATTAGTAGACTTTATAGAGCAGTTTTAGGTTTGCAAGTTGGGGGTGTTTGGATTACTAATTCAACCTTTTTACTTGTTATAGGTATATTCAGATTTTCTATTTATTTGATTTTGGTTTCAGTACTTTGTGTCTTCTTTGAAATTTGTTAGTTTCATTGGACTATACAAATTGTTGACATACAGTTTCATATAGTTTTACCTTAAAGTCTTTGTTTTTCTGTTTGAAGTAATAACCGTTCTTCTATTTCTCAAATTATTTTAGTAACTTGAGTCATTTTATTTGTGATTTCTTTTTTTTTTTAAAGATTTTATTTATTTATTTGACACAGAGAGAGAGATTACAAGTAGGCAGAGAAGCAGGCAGAGAGACAGGAAGAGGAGGAAGCAGCCTCCCTGCTGAGCAGAGAGCCCGATGCGGGCCTCGATCCGAGGACGCTGAGATCATGACCTGAGCCGAAAGCAGAGGCTTTAACCCACTGAGCCACCCAGGCGCCCTTATTTGTGATTTCTCCTTTGGCCCCTTAATTATTTAGCAGTGTGTTGTTTAGTTTGTATATATATGTGAATTTCTCAAGTTTCCTTCTTTAATTGATTTCTAATTTCCCTTTGTTATAATCAAAGAACATACTTTGGTTTTAATCTTTTCATATTTATTGAGGCTTGTCTTATGGGTTAATATATGGTCTATCATGGAGAGTGGGTTTTGTGCACTTGAGAGAAATGTGCATTCTGCTGTTTGTTGGAGTCTTATGTGTGTGTGTGTTATGTCCTGTTGGTCAATAGTGTTGTTCAAGTCTTTTATTCTCTTGTTGATTTTCTGTCTAGTTGTTCTATCCCTTATCAGAAGTGAGGTATTGAAGTCTCTACCCTTTGTTTATGAATTGTTTGCTTCTCCCTTTAATTCCATCAGTGTCTGTTTCGTGGGTTGTGGGATGTTGTTTTTAGATCCATATATGTTTATAATTGCTATATCTTCTTGATGTCTTGACTCTTTTATAATGGAGGGTCCTTCTTGGTCTTTGATAACAAATTTTTGTCTTAAATATTTTTTTGTCTGATGTTAAGATAGTCAATACAGCTCTCTTGTGTTTCTGTTGGCATGGTATTTTATTTTCTGCTCTTGCATTTTCCGCTGTTTGTGTATTTGAATCCAGGATGTATCTCTTGCAGTTAGTACAAAGTCGGATCATATTATTTTATCCATTTTTTCAGTATCTGTCTTTTTATTGGCATATTTATCCAATTCCCACAGACGTAGTTACTGGTTAGTTAAAAATATATCTGTGATTTTGCCTTTTCTACAAGCCATTTCCATCCTTATTCTAAAGTGCATCAGAGCACCATGTCAAGGAGCCCCATGCTTGTGAGGGGAGGGGAGGACTCAGAGCAACTCTAGCTTTTCTGATGATGCCATGTCTGTTTTAAACCCTGCCTCTGAATCTCACAGATTTGCTATGTGTTGTCTAAATCAAATGGAGAAATTGTTATTTAACACTTTGTCTTGTCAAAATGTACTCTTTGGCATTTTCAAAACACTTTTGATTAATTCAAGACCAAAAATGTATTAAGCTGAAAAGTAGGACTGGGAATTAGAATTTATCAAAGTTTGGATACTGCACAGTTATGATGTTTCATGTAGAGATCTGGTATATATTTGGGCCTCCCATGGAATCTCATACATAATAAAAAACAAACTAAATGTTTTTCCAGTGAATGGATGAACCTTTTCTTGTAGAACTAATTCTACAATACAATAAGGTGTTGAATGAAAGAGACAGAGTTCTCATTAGTACTTCACTGTATATCAAGGGTTTTTCCTCTCAAAGAGAACTTGTTCAAGGTTGTGAGCAGCTGTGTCCATGTAGAGAGTCTCCTCTCTGCAAAGAGACCCTCATAGCATCACTTATACCACTTTTGAAATATCCTAGCTGTAAATCCTATTCATCTCTATGTGTGATTAATCACCCTTCATCCAGGACAAAGGACAAACTATAAGACAATACGAAGAAGATTTCCCTGACCAGTTGCTCACAAAAACAGAATACTTAATTAAAATTTTGATCTTCCCAAGTTGTATGATTTGGGAAGAAATAAAATAATTTAACCTAACTTCAAGGTCAGAATGTTTATGATCTTTTTTTTGAGTTGTAGAATCATAGTGAAGGAGAATTCACTAAATCACAGAAGCAGAAGTAGAAGCATTAACACTCCCTGTTATTTTTTCCTTCCCATGTTTAAATAACTATAATAATCTTACAGCCCCCCCATGCATTTCTGATTTATTCAGTATAGTAATTGGGAAGCTACTGGAATTTTCCAAATCTTTGGTTTTCAATCATACTTTTAAGCAATTTAAGCTTTGTACATTTTTTGTACTTTTAAAGAACTTTGTATCCAAAATACTTTGTTGTTGTCATCTGTGGGCATCCTCGTTTTGAAATCTAAGACTGCCTCTTACACGTTTCTATAATCTGTTGTCTGTTGACTCAAATCCAAATCTGCTGCTCTGCTCTGCATGTCCCTTCAACTTGATGTAATGCTATTTATCCTTATACTTTGATGCTAAGTCTCTAGCTTTGTATTCTCTTCATATACCTGGGCATATGTTTCTTTTCTTTAACACAGAGACAATGTCTTTGTGACTCTATCAGAAACAGCTTTGTTTCAAGGAAAGGTTGTTTCCCTGATGTTCAGTTTAGGGCAAAGAAAGTGAGTGCACAGTGTTAATATTCTACCACCATTACTGAGAACATTATATATTATACCCCTGGAATAAAATGTTTGATAACTTCCATTTGCAAATGCAAATGAAAATAAAAACAAAAATAAACCAAAACAAAAATACAACCTTAATGTTATTAGAGTTAATTACTACTTGTATCTTATTTAACTTTTCAAAACTATATGATGAATTCTTAAATTTTTTATGTCTACTAAGACATCTATTTAGCTCTTGTTTTTTTTTAGCTCTTGTTTTTCTACATCTTGTCTTTAAAAATATTATTATACTAATGCCATCTTAATCCTGTATTAGTTGATAAATAATATTTTAATATGATTTAAACAGGGAAATACAAACTGGAAAGCATGTTAATCCTACTATAATATTCTTACACCTTCATTTTCTAGCAACAATGAAGTTCTTAAGCTTTCTGGAGATAAAAATGTTCTTCATATGAAAAACAACATTTGGAGAATAAAACGTTTTATTGAAATTTTCTATGTAGAACAATTTGCTATGTATGCTAATAAATAGCACATAGTTTGCCTTGGACAACCTCATTATACACTAAATCAGTGTCTAGAAATGTCTTTCCAATAGAAGCTCTAAATACGAATATTGCTACACTTTACTTAAATCATGTTCTGAGCTTCCTTATCTCTTAAACTCTACCAGAAAGTTGTTTTTCATAATTATTTACATGATATAAACTTTATTAGGCTTTTGAAACTTTGTGTTCGGTTCTGTGACCTTGAGAAGATACAGCAACAATGGTCCACAAAATCTTTTCCACGTCTAACTTCTTGTGTGATTTCCTGTATTTCATTACAAATGTTCGTTTTTCCTCTCCGGTGTCAAGTTTCATTGCTCTACACTGTCAAAATACAGTACCTAGATCAGTATAAAGTGTGGATACCATGATGGAATTTAAAACAAATGTATCATGAATATTTCAAAATAGATATGACTTAAATAGTTTTGTTTACATCAGAGTGCCCCTAAGATATATTTCTTAAAAAATTATGAGGAATTTGAACTTTATTAAGAATGATATTCAATTGCTAATACATTTCTTAAATCCCCTGATAATGGCTGGCTAGGGGAATTTAGACTGTGCTTAAATGTGGCAAAACAAGAGTAGGAAAAATAACCAACTGGATTCATGTTAGGGTGTTATTGTGCATAATTCATTCTTTGACTTAAATATCTTACTTCCATAGTGCTGCTCAGAGAAACTAGATTGGATTTTCTATTTGTTAGTTAACTATGAATTGTCAACTACACACTTTCTTCTGTTTCTCTATTATGAGCTGTATTTTAGGTAAAGAATCATGACCGTTCACTGAGCTCCTATGCCTTGTCTTTTCCATCTCATTATTCCATCCAATGACACCAGTATGCCTTTCGAAGCTTATTCCCTAGTGATCCAAATCCTCTACGGTGACCTCTTTCTGAGGGACCACTGAAATATGAATAGTGAGATACCCACTGGAATGCCCAGCAGGAGCCGTGGCTTGTCTTTGCTTTAAGGTATGTGAGTCCTGGACTTTAAGCTGTGGTCCTAATTCCTCGAAGACAGCATTGACCATCTCCTTTGTTGTATTTTGTTTTGATTCGTATTCCCCTGGAAACACATCCTGAGACAAGGGATTGACTCACACAATCATAAACACTGAGAAGCCCCACAATCTGCCATCTGAAAGCTGGGAACCCAAGAAATTCAATATGATTCAGTCTGAGTCTAAAGGCCTGAGAGCCAGGGGAGCCAATAGTGTAAATCCCCGTCCAAAGGAAGGAGAAGATGAGATGAGATGTCTTAGCTCTCCACCTTTTTTTTCTATTCAGGCCCTCAACAGACTAGATGATGCCCACCCACATGGGTGAGGACAGTCTACTTCACTGAATCCACCAATTCAAAAGCTAGTCTCATCCAGAAACACTTTCACTTACACACCCCGAAATAATGCTTTATCTGGACATCCCATGGCCGATCAAGTTGACACGTAAAATTAACTATCACAAGTCCACCCTTTGTCAACATGGCATCCATATGTCTCTAAACCATACTGAGTCTTCAAATAGATGCACTAACAAAGCCATAATTCTACTTAACATGATACAGCTATCCTGTGTACTACCAAAAATGCATAATCCTTTCCCCAGAAGAGGTAAAGTTCCTGAGTGTTGTTTATTCTTCTCCTTAATACCCATTACTTAAATGCCCTGATGTAAAAGTAACAAAACTGAAATACTGTGGTATAAAAGTAATATATCTTATGTTACATACTGAGGAAATAAGAGAGGAAAGGAAACAAAGATATAGATAGATAAACACACAGATGTATTCGTTGCAAAATAAAGAGTTAAAAATAAGGAGGAAATACTAATGACAATTACAGTTTTTGTTTCTGTAACTGATCACATGGTCATAGCTGGCATTTATAATTACTTCTTCCACTTCTCATTCCAATTCCCTTAGCTTTCAGGAAGTTCCTCAGCTTGGATTGGGAGTTTTTAGTATTTCATTTACCTTGTCACAGTTCACAGTAATACTAAGAGACACCCTAAGGAGTCTCCTGTAGTCTACATATATTCCTCCCTCCCTCCATTGTGAAGCAACAGCCCGTTGCTCCTCGGTAGTCCGAATCAATCACCCAGCCAAAGAATGCTCTTTTTAGCCTGTTGATCCAGAGCCATAAGAAGCCCAAAGTGGTTAGGTGGCAGTCTTATATTTTAGTTCAATAGAATCATTGTTGTGCCTCCTGCTACAAAAATTATTCCCTCTGGACCTAAGACATCTAGGCCAGCAGAGCAGTAAGTATGGGAACAAAAATTTTTACTAGTGATAAAATTGAGTGGAACTGCTTCCATTTCTACTTCTTGGTTCTTGGACCTGTGAAGCGTGGCTATCGGAGAAATAGCGTTATATATTGGGTGCCAATTCAAAGCATGCATAGCCTGATGGAGAATAATACCTCAGCCCTGCGAGGTATCGTCACCTAATTGGCACCGTACCTGAGTCTTCAAAAGTCCATTCTATTGTTCTGTCAAGCCAGCTGCTTCAAGAGGGATAGTGGGTAAAATTTAAAATATAATGTAATGTAACATATTTAATATAGTACAATGGAAACATAGCATAGCATATGGTAACATAAACTTCTTGTTCCATCTCTTTCAGCATATGGCTTGCACATTCACGTTCATTATGTCTTCCAGCATCAAATCATAGAATGGTTAGAATATGGCAAACTTAGTGTTGTGGGTATATTGTGTCCATCCCAAAAGATATGCTCAAGCCCTAGTCCCCGGTTCATGTGACCGTGACATTATTTGGAAATAGGGTCTTTGCAGATGTAATCAAGTTAAGATGAGGTCATATTGGATTAGGCTGATCTCTAATCCAACATGACGGCTATAAGTAGAGGAGAAGGGGCACAGATATGCAAACAGGGCAATGCCATGTGTTGGTGGAAGGAGAGACTGAAGTGATGCTTCTACAAGCCAAGGAGCACCAAGCATTTCCAGCAATCACCAGAAACTTGAAGAGAGGCATGAGACAGAATCTCCCTCAGTTCTTCCATAGAAACCAACCCTGCTGATTCCTGGATTTTGCATTTCTTTCTTTTTTTAATATTTTATTTATTTATTTGTCAGAGGGAGAGGGAGAGAGAGAGAAAACACAAGCAGGGAGAGCAGAGGCAGAGGGAGAAGCTGACTCCCCACTGAGCAGGGAGCCCAGTGCAGGACTCAATCTCAGGACCCTGAGATCATGACCCGAGCTGAAGGCAGATACTTTAACCAACAGAGCCACCTAGGCATCCATGGATTTTGCATTTCTAGCTTCCAAAATGTGATAGAATATGATTTCTTTGCTTAAACTAACCAGTTTATGCTGCTTTTTTTATTCCAGTCCTAGGAAACTATGGACTGTACAGGGGAGATTTTTGTGGACTACATCTAGACACACATCACCATTCTTCACATGGTGAATTGGCTAAATCTCCAGTCAGTTTTAACTGCACTGAAGGTAGGGACATATAATCTAGCTGTATCCTGGAGAGAAGAGGAAATCTCTTTGATAAATATCCAGTCAATGTCTGCCCCAGAAACATTTTTAAAGCCAAAAACATAAGTAATAAAACACTTAAAAACTTAGAGGTAAAGGGAAAATCAAAATGTAAATCACAAATTTTTAGAACCATTTTACATTGAAACATTATATATAAACACTTGTCAAGAGTTCCTAGTTTGGAAGTATTCTATACTTAAGTGCAGTTATGAATAAATTAGAAATATTGAAAAGAAATGAATTAAGCTTTCAACTCTAAAAAGTCCTTGAAAGAGTAAGGAGGGAAACTAAAAGTGAGAGAGCCAAACAGAAAAGATTATATTTAAGGCAATAATTAAACAACAACTAAATAATCATTTTGTATATATAATAGATATAACATAAGTGTGTGTGTGTATACACACAAATACACAGACATGTACATATATATACAATAATGTGGAAATCATGGAAATTTAAAGAATTTTCTTATAAAAATGTTCTTTATGGCCGTTTGTATATCTTCTTTGGAAAAATGTATTTTCATGTCTTCTGCCAATTTTGAAATTGGGTTATTCATTTTTTGGGTGTCGAGCTTGATGAGTTGTTTATATATTTTTGATACTAACCTTTTATCAGATATATCATTTGCAAATATCTTCTCCCATTCCATAGGCTGCCCTTTGGTTTTATTGATTGTTTCCCTCACTGTACAGAAGCTTTTTATTTTGATGAAGTCTCAATAATTTATTTTTGCTTTTGTTTCCCTTGCCTCAGGAGACATGTCTGGAAAGAAGTTGCTATGATCAGTATGAAAGAGATTACTGACTGTTCTCTAGGATTTTTATGGTTTCAGTTCTCACATTTAGGTCTCTAATAAATTTTGAATTTATTTTTTTGTATGTTTTAAGTAAATGGTACGGTTTCATACTTTTGCATGTTACTGTCCCATTTTCCCAACACCATTTGCTGAAGAAACTGTCCTTTTCTCACTGGATGTGCTATCCTGCTTTGTTGAAGATTATTTGACTGTATAGCTGTGGGATTATTTCTGGGTTTTCTATTTTGTCCTATTGATCTATTTTTGTGCCAATACCATACTATTTTGATCACTATAGCTTGGCAATATAACTAGAGTCCAGAATTGTGAGGTCTCCAGCTCTGCTTTTCTTTTTCAAGGTTACTTTGGCTATTCGGGGTCTTTCGTGGTTCCATACAAATTTTAGGATTGTTTATTCTTGCTCTGTGAAAAATGATATTGGCATTTTTTTTAAAGATTTTATTTATTTATTTGACAGAAAGAGACAGCGAGAGCAGGAACACAACTGGGGGGAATGGGAGAGGGAGAAGCAGACTTCCCACTGAGCAGGGAGCTTGATGTGGGGCTTGATCCCAGGACCCTGGGACCATGACCTGAGCTGAAGCCAGACGCTTAACGACTGAGCCACCCAGGTGCCCCTGCTATTGGCATTTTGATAGAGATTGCATTAAATGTGTAGATTGCTTTAGGTAGTATAGACATTTTAACAATATTTTTTCTTCAAATCCATGAGTTTGGAATGTTTGTCCATTTCTTTGTGTCATTTGCAATTTCTTTCATCAGTGTTTTATAGTTTTCAGAGTACAGGTCTTTCACCTTTTTGGTTTGTTTTATTTCTAGGTAACTTGCTCTTGGTACAATTGTTAGTGGCATACTTTTTTGAATTTATCTTTCTGCTGCTTCGTTATTGGTGTATAGAAATGCAGTAGGTTTCTGTATGTTGATTTTGTATCCTGGGACTTTACTGAATTTGTGTATCCATTCTAGCAATATTTTAGTGACAACTTTTGGGTTTTCTATACAGAGTATCTGGCATCTGCAAATAATGAAAAAATTAAGACTAGAACTACCCTGTGACCCGACAATTTTCGCTACTAGGTATTTATCCAAAGGATACAAAAATACTAATGCAAAGTAATACTTCCACCCTGTTGTTTATAGCTGCATTTATCTACAATAACCAATTATGGAAACGGTCCTAGTGTCCATCAGCTGATGTATGTGTGTGTGTGTGTGTACATATATATATATATGAAATATATATCACACACACATATATATATGAAATAGAATATTACTCAGCCATAAACAAGAATGAAATCTTGCTATTTGTAATGACTTGGATGGAACTAGGGAGTGTTATGCTCAGTGAAAAAAGTCAAAGACAAATACCATATGATTTCACTCATGTGGAATTTAAGGTACAAAACAAATAAGCAAAGGGAAAAAAAAAAACACAGACAAACCAAGAAACAGATTGGTAAAATAGAGAACTGATAGCCACCACAGGGAAGGTCAGTGGGGAAATGGATTAAATAGGTGATGGGCATTGTGATGAGCACTGGGTGTTGTAAGGAAGCATTGAATCACCATATTGTATAACTGAAATGATTATTACACTGTATGCTAACTAGCTGGAATTTAAATAAAAACTCAAACAAAATTTAAAAATGTTCTTTTTATCTTAAATTAGAAATGACCAATTAGTGAGGATATCTTTAAAGAGATTTCACACAGCTTATTCACAGGACATAATTGATCCTTTTACTGGAAATTTTCATGTAATTATATTTATAATTTTGATACTATATTTTTACTCTAAAGTAGACTTTTCAAGAGAATAATTCAGTAGATATGCATATGCATTTCACCGATGCAATATAATCACTATACTTTATTATCTGAAATGAGTATAAGGTACTATTTCTGGAGTCTTAAGTACTGACCTTTCACAAAGACAGCTAGTAAATGATTCTTAATATCTTGCAATTGGATTAAGGAAAATAGTTCACTTATCTTTGTAGGTGAATTCTTTTCTTTCAAAATTGAAAAGCCTTAACATAATTCCTTAATATCTCTAGGAGATATCCTTCATACTTAAATTTGCCATTTTCTACTAATCTTCATACACTGTTTTGAGGAATTTGAATATGATTATGATTTGGATAGGAAGCATAATTCAGAGATTCAACTATCTGAAGGATACCCTGCTCTGTGGTATTACTAAAAATGATCCGAATTCCTATGGAAGATTATGTGTAGTTCTAAAACTGAGAATAAATATAGCTGCTCAATCCTATTTCTGTACTTACCTTTCCTGAAAACCTGAGGCTTTTGATACTGGAATTTTTGCCCCTTCTCTAAACATGCTCTTTGCCATATTTTTTCTCAGTCTCTCTTGAAAGTGCCAAGTATTTCATAAATTGCTTAAAGTCTCCATACCTGGGATTATTCTTTTTTCATTATACCTTATTCTTAACAGTACCGTCGATAATCAAATGACTCTCTGTGTTCTGTTAATTTGGGTATCTATATTAATTGGGTAACTATATTAATAGTTAATGTGGTACCAAGCTTACTATGTTCTGGGTTCTGTTTTACATCTTCCAAATCATTTAATTGCCCTAACACTATGAGGTGATTATTCTTATTATCCCCATATTAGGTGTGATGATTCTGAATCACAGAGAGGTTCCATAAATTGCATTATAGATTGTTGGTGCCAGGATATGACTTCAGGAACTAAATTCATGATCTTTGGCATGGAACTGATCTTCCCCTCAAAGCCATACTTCTTTCCTGAGCTCTAAATCAGTGTATTTAATTGTTTATTAGAAAATCTACTCTCCAGTATCTAACCAAAGGAAGATGTCAATGTGTTCTCCCCCTTCTCCCTACCAAAAAAATACAAACACAGTTTTGTCCTTCCTTAGTTGTTAATTAGTGCAAGAGAGTCATAGACTCATTCTTAGCCTTTTCCATTTTTCTCTCTTCTAACAAGATTACCAAGACAAACTCCTAAGAACTTCTCAAATGAGTCATCTTTATTTTGTTAAATTGTCAGAAACGAAGGTATTTCTCTTCGATATGGGGGAACATTTTTTATTTGAGTTTTATTTTTTATTTGAATTTTATTGTTATTCCTATTTTTATCTGAATTTTATTCAGTTTACAAAATTCTTTTCCTATGATTATTTCTTTTACATTTTTTATGCAATTGATTTTATCAATCTTTTGTGGCTTGTGGATTTTCTAGAACACTTAGCTTTTTCTATCCAAAGGTAATAAAATCTATTTTAAAAGGTCCCCAGATCTCCTCTAATACTTTTGTAGTTCAGTTGTTTTATGTTTGAATTAAACATGTTTAATTCTGCATTCACCGAAATCAGGTTGTATCTTTCCTTGAATACCCCATACAGTGTAGCCCTTCTCTGCACACAGTTCTTTTACTTCCTTGTACTGTTGCAGGTTAGGTTCCCCAGAAAGCAAAAGCTTAGGTGAAGATTTGGGTGGACAGGAAAGGAAGATAAAGAAGGACTGGGCAGAGAGAGATGCCAAGCTTGACAACGTCTTAAAAGAAGCCTTAGCACATCCAGTGGGGAGATTTGAAGATGGGTCAACATTTCAGAGATCACCTCATTTCGGGTGAGATGTCCAGGCTTATATACCGAGATCAGTCTGTGTGATGTAGACTGGAAGAATTCCTCAGCTCAGTCAATCCTATAAGGGGTTGAAAGCTCAGAGCTTTCTGCCTCCATCACGGCCAGAAAATATGTATTCATTCCCAAGGTGACATTTGGGCAGCACATTTCAGCATCCCTCACGGTTGGTTCATCCCCAGGACTGCCCAGGTCACTTTTCGTATAAATTCTGAGAGCAGCTTCTTGGGATCTGGTGAGGCTTTCTTCCTGGATGATACTTTGAAAAGTTAGTGGGACTAACTCATGCTCTTACTGCTACCCTGGTCTGGGGCACATGACTGATATTTATCATCTTCTCCTTTACCTCTCCATCCATCACTGTCACTTCTGCTGATCTCATTTGCTTACCTAGAGATGTGGCCCATATTCTCATCCTACAGTGTTCTGGGTCCTTGGCCATCATGTCTCTCTCAGATCAGAGCTTCCCCTTTATTATCAAAATTGGGCAAAGAACTGGGAGCCAGTAGGTACCCAAGTGAATTCTCTTTTGCAAAATATGTTCTTCCTTTTCCCCCAGGTTTAACGGCATCTCTACTTCCTTCTGAATGAAGATCAGGGTCGGTTACCTCTGCAGGATAGTGACCCCCCTTCTTCCAGTGGTTCCCTAGCCACCAATATCCTGAAGTGCTGAGGGAGCAGTTACAGCTTACCTTTCAATGGGAGTCTTGAGGTGTTCATAATAGAAGATTTCCTTTTGAGAAATGATCACATTTTCCCACAGAGCACAGACTTGGGGTGTGAGGAAGTCCAAAATCTCTACTCACCTCACCGTAAGTGATGGTAAACTAGACTTCTCCTGCTTCTATCCTTGCTTCGCCATTCCAAGGTCAACTTTGATCCTCTTCAAGTGTCCTCAGACCCCTCGAGTGTCCTTATTATGTCCAGTTAAATAAGAAAATGCCCAAAGAACTGTTTGAAGAAGATCGGGGGAAAGCATTACCATACACATTTGATGTAGTGTTACAGTTCCCTCTCCCTGGACCTACTTTATTCTTCAGTCCACAGTTCTTTGAAAACTGAGGAGGGGATTGCAATTGCTCTATTGGGCTAACTGCTCTCATCTATCTGACCATCCATCCTCACTTTCTTCTGATCGCACTGGTTGAATAGGACCCACTTGGCTGCCCATCTGTATTGTCCCCAAAAGTACTATGTCTTACTGTCCCCTCCACACAGTCTATGGGTCAGAAACCCCTGGCAACTCCTTATGTGACCACACATTAGGTAACTGTGTCTAAGGAGCTCCTGATGTTCAAGTGTCACACCTGACCTCTACTGCTTGGGGGAGCCCCCTTGCTATCAGCTGTAAACAACATTTCCTGTCCTCAGTCCTAGCTAACAGAGCAGAACTATCCTTTACGCAGAACATTCCTTATGTATTTGGTGAATATGGGGTGTTCTTTGTTGTTCTGTACTTGTTTTACCATGCCCACTTCTCTCAGCTTTTAACCTTATTGCTCACAACCTGTCATGACAACTCTTGCATTTCTACATCAATTAGTGTGAGCTATCATTTTCCACGCTTTAGGAATTACCCTATGCCGTGCTTACACAATCCCCTGTGTTTCTCGTCCATTTGTTAAATTGTGTCCTGAGAGCACAAAGGGATGGTAAGCTCTCCCTTACATTTTTTGTGTTCTTCTTGATCACATACTCCCTGATATAATTTTCCCTTATTTAAAAGCCTTCACTGACTCCCTGCAACTTTTAGTATAAAACCTCCATATTGTTCTACACCTTCAGCACTTTGAGTTTATCCATATTTATCGTCATCCATATTTATCACCAAATTATCCATTTCCTTCAACTGTCCCAGACATGCAACTTGTAACTTACTTATATAGAAGTATTTACAGTTTTCCAGATACATCCTGGCTGCATGTGCCTCTTTGTGTGCACATTAATTTTTTATATTCTGTTTAAAGTTACAAGCTACCATCTTATTTTGACTCATACTCAGACTTCAAGTCAAAGTTTCTATCGCTTTCTGGAGCATGTTATCATTTGGCCAGGTTGATCCCAAACCACCCTCTCACAAAATTGTCACCATTTTCTGAGTCTGTTCTTGACCAGTATGTTGCAAACATTGGCCTACATATGAGTAAGAAACTGTGTTGAAGTTATTTTTCTAAAGATAAATGCAAAAATAAAGGTAACCTAAGGAGGTTTCCGTAAAGCCACATTGGAGATGTAGTTCATATCATTTGTTCTTATCCTAAGTCTTCATAAATATTTTTGTTGTTGTTGTTGTTAAAATGTTCTTTACTTTATAAAATTGTGATGATGATGATGATGATGAATGCAATTTTTTCCTTCCTTCTTACCTTCCATCCTTCCAAAGCCCCAATATGACATAATAAAAAATAACAATATTTATTTACTTTTTTAAAGTTACAGTGTTTATTTTTTAAAGATTTTATTTATTTATTGGACAGAGAGAGACAAAGCGAGAGAGGGAACACAAGCAGGGGGAGTGGGAGAGGGAGAAGCAGGCTTCCCACCTAGCAGGGAGCTTGATGTGCGGCTTGATCCCAGGACCCCAGGATCATGACCTGAGCCAAAGGCAGACGCTTATTGACTGAGCCACCTAGGCACCCCTAAAGTTACAATATTTAGATCCTCATTTTTAACTTTACTGTTGTTCTAAACTCTAAATTGAAATAAAAAAGAATTATCACTATTTCTCTATTGACACCTTGATCAGTGTAAAAAAACATAGAGCAGGTGCAAATATATCTTTTTTTTTTCAAATATGCCTTGATTAAATGAGTATACCCTCAGATACATCAAGGCAAGTATAATCTTAGAAATTTCCAGACAAGGGAATGAAATGGATACAGATAGCGCTAGCTCCCAATGCAGAGAATACTCCTGGTTTGTGGACGAAGTAGGTTTATGTGTCTGAATATTCTAATTGCCCCCAGTGGCTTCTCCAGTGCCTCCAAAATTCATATTCACTGTTTTTAGAACAGTCCAATATATTCTGTGCTGTAAAGCTAGCAATCTGCCTATGAACTACTGAATTAGATGAATATATTTTACTTTAATCTAGCACATAATTAAGCTCCTCGTCAAAACCATAAGAAAGAGTCATAGTTACAGAAAGGGGTTTTAGACAATTTGGATCTAACATGCCAGTTCAAACCCAGCAGCAAATTATAAGAGCAATAAACTGTGACCTTTTGGTAGCACCTGTAAGGTAGTATTTAGAAATCGCTCTCTAATTGTTTCACTTATTGGCAATCAGTTGAGAAACATCCAGCACGGAGCAGATAAAGTGATTGAATTGCCTTTTGGCCTCCTGAATAGCTATTTTTGTACTGGATTTGACTCCGCCTATAGGTGTCTGTCTGTATTTCCATAAAACTAGGTGATGGAATCTTCTGGGAAAATATAGAAAAATTGTGCAGACACCATAAATCACATAATAGAGTGAACTCATTACCTATCCTCCATCCCACTGAAGCAAGGTGTAAATTCAATTTTAAGGAAAGCTTACACTTTTATTCTATTTTAAAGCAATTTCTTACCTGGCAAATAGGTAACTCTTCACGTACATTCCTTGAAGTGCAAATTAATTTTTGGTTTGGATAGTAACTCATCTTTGTGTAGGGAAATTTTAACGGTAAGGGCTGGTCTCTTCTCAGGAAGGCAATTGAGTTGAACATAGATATATCAGATTCCAGAAATGTTTGCATTATTTAGAAATTTACCTCTACTTCTAGATTATTCCCCAAGAGGTGATTATATTTTATTCATACATTGCAGTCTATATATTTATTTATTTGTGGGTATCAACAGAGCAAAAATATATAGACATTTTAATGTACTACTTTAATTGTGAATTTAACTGGCTAATGCAATTCTGAATTAAGCAAAATATATATCATTTATAGTGCAAAAAATATTTTCCCCACTTGTACTTTTCCATATGATCAGCTGCTGACAAAGTGTATTCAAAGACTTATTCTTCATTTTGAGTAAATTTGTTACATATAATTTTAGTTACATATTTTTTCAGTATAATTTCAAATGAGACAACGCTCCCTTTATTTTGAGGTGGAAGGATTTTTTTGTTGGAGGAGGTCACTTTCTGGAGTGAGTATTTGCAAGTAGATGATGTTATATATTGTGAGATGAAAAACAAAATATGCTTCATGTCTTGCAAATTTTGAGTTACAGAGTATCAGTGCAATATTTTGTTTGTTGTAGAAAGGCCAAAAGTGAATAATCCAATTATTTCAAAATTTTGAATACAATGGAGAAGAAAAAAAAGACAATTTGCAGTGGAATCAAGCCTGTATTAAAATGCCTGGTGCCAAATAAACCTAGTCACTATATTAACTCTCCTTAGGAAAATGTCTGGTTTTATAAGGAATTATCAGTGAAAAATGAATATTGAGTTTCAGAAAGCCTCTTTACTTCAAATTGGATAAAACGTATCTATCTTATGTGGAAGATACATTTGTTACGAATAATTTTAAATTGATAAATGTCTCATTTGCTTAAAAAACTTTAATTTCCCCATTACCCTTAAAATAAAAGTTTAATTCCTAAACAGTGCTCACATGATCTAACCTCGCATACACTCCTATCCCACTATCATCACCACGATGCATTCTCCATGGTCACGGCTCCAGCTGCTTTGGTCTTCTTGTGTGTTCAGGGATGTTCAAAGCTCAATGTCACTATCTCAGAGAGATTCTTCTTAAGCCCACTAATTCAATTATTTTCTTCTCCTCTCAAAATAGTCCATTCTTTTTCTTTTTCTTCAATATTTTATTTTCTTATTTGACAGAGATACAGTGAGAGAAGGAACACAAGCAGGGGGAGCAGGAGAGGGAGAAACAGGCTCCGCACTGAGCAGGGAGCCCGACGTGGGGCTCCCAGGCCCTGGGATCATGACCTGAGCCCAAGGCAAACGCTTAATGACTGAGCCACCCAGGCACCCCCAAAATAGTCTATTCTTCATAGAACTTGCTATAACTTGCACTGATGGTTTATACATTTATTTGTGTATAATGCCTATCTCCACAATGAACTCTCTTTATCACAATGAAAAGGATCAGACCCATTGCCTTTTTTTTTACTACTAACAAAAAACTCACACATGGTAGTTACTCCTTAAATATTTATTGAATAAAAATTAAAATGTTACTATACTGTCATAATTATAAATAACATATGCTATAATAAAACCTTTATTTTCTTAATTTTCGGTTTTCAATTGTAGCACACACAGTGCCCTGCAAAAGTTTCACTGAACCTTAATATGTAAAATTTAGTTCTGTAACAGTGGAGTGTAAGAATTATTATGGCAGGACCTTTAAAAGCAAAAACAGCACAGTTTTAACCTATAATGAGGTTCTGTGAATAAATGGTATTAAGATACCTCTAAGAAAGAACATCATCACCAAAACATAGATGAATTGTGCCTTTTCAGCCTATGAGAGCATAACCAAGGGAGTAAGTTGATCAACTCAAATACTCACAAAAAATGAGTAGTTAATAATAATCATGAGTGCTTTGTAGACAAGGTAAAATTTTAGTTATGATCATGTTGTAATTGTGTTTATATATTATTTTTTTGAATTTTTTAATATTTAGAAATGTGTTATATAATAACCTAGTATTTGAAATATACTTTAGAATTAAAATGGAAAACCACTAATATAATCTGTGTGCCTTCATTAAATAAGAATTTTGGACTTCATTGGTCTGATAAATGTTATGGGTATGTGATTTATATTATTCTTCAAGAATCCTTCCGTAGATATTAACTAAAGTAAGGACAAAAAGCCTCAGGTATGAAAATTATATAAAGACAGGAGAATATATAAATTTATCTTGTTTCCACTAGATTGAAGAGTGGAAAATAATATTTGTTTAGTATCTGTTAGGACCCAAGTTTATTGTGTTGGGTGTTTTCTTAAACTTAATGTTACTCCTTAAAAGAATGCTGTGGTACCAATAGCTTCATTTTATAGATGGCCAAACTGACTTAAACCGAGGTTTAAAAAATAAAGCAATCTTCCAAATACACAAAAATTTATTTCTACTAGAACCAAAATGAAGACATTGGTTGTCTGATTCCAAGGTGAGAATTCTTTCTTTCTTGCCTTGCTTTCTCCAAATGGATAATTGAAACAAAATAGATGATTTTTCACTTTATAACCCCTGTGTAGAATTCCACAAAGAAAAATTATGTAATGAATTCTAAAATTAGTCATGGTCCTAATAATGTTAATATATTACACTTATGTTCTTCATTCCAAATATTAAAGTGCATTTTTAAAAATGCTCCCTAAGTACTACTGAGTTGTTGAATGACTATAAGAATAATCTGTATGGAGTAATTGATAAAACAGCACACATGCAAACTTAAAAGATTTTTCTTTAGTGATATTTTGAAAATGTCACAAACCATTAGCATCATTGATCATCTATTTTTGCCAAGTGATTCTCATAACAACTTTATGACAACTGGTCAGTAGTGCCCATTAGGAAGATAAGGAAACTTAAATTCAGAATGTTTAAATAATGTAAGAATGTACAGCAAATATGAGATTAAGAAACATTTTTTCTGCCATACTAGAGCCCAAGGTTTTTACCTTGTGCTGCATCTCAAAATAGTGTTAATTCTCTAAGCAAAATTTGAGCCCACCCCCGTATTAATGGAATGACTCTATAGTACTATTCTCACTTACCAGATGGGTCACAGGAAAGTTCCTAAAATGTGCATAAACCTAGATATAAGCACATGTTTTTCTTTTTTATGAA
Source organism: Ailurus styani (assembly GCA_002007465.1). NCBI lineage: Eukaryota > Metazoa > Chordata > Mammalia > Carnivora > Ailuridae > Ailurus > Ailurus styani. The sequence continues at coordinate 29,785 of LNAC01001463.1, forward strand.
TAAAGTAGGAGTGCATGTGAGTAAATTCTAGCTTCTACAAAGACCTTGAATACCTGCCAAGTCTAACACTAACAGTAAAGACCACTGCAGTGCTCAGGATATCTTTTATGTTTTCTAGGGTGATTCTTTCATCCATCCTATACTACTCCCATATTTTTCCAATATGGCATGGAAATATCAAATGAATACACTAGTGGCAATTTAAGCATTGGGGGAGAGTATAATTTAGAGACAATCTGGTGTTTCTCTCAAATAAACTATGCTTTTGGAATAATAATATTGTTAGTCATTTACTCAAATTGATTAAAAAAAGAAAAAATTGTCTTTTATTATATTTCAGAACAAAGGAACATCTTTTCAGCCAATTAGTACTGTGGCTTCCTAAATGGTGAATTAATTCCTACATTTGCATGGCAGATTTGAGATATTTAATTCAGGATTTTCCCCCCAGCTCTTTATTTGCTAAATTCAGAACTAAACCCTCACAAAGCAATTCAGTGAAATTGCTCATAGTTTTATATTAAAAAGTATCTCTGAATCTTTAGAATTGTACTCTATTTAAAAGGCTACATTAACTTCTTCCCCACCAGGGTTTTCATGTTTGAAGATATTTCATTATAGACTACAAATCCCCCAAAGAAAATGATATCTGCATAGGGTACCTGGAAATGACTTCCAGAACAATCTTCACACAGTATACTTTCAATGGAAAGAAATAAAAGGGTTTTTTGACTCCCAAATGTCTTGGATCTCACTTTGGTCAATGTCAAAGGAAGCTCTTGGTATTAATTTTCCAATATAAGTTAGTAAAAATCGAAGAAAATATATATATTAGAAGTGGATTTCATGATCTTTTAAAGTGAATTTTAGTTTCAATACAGTACCAGGCTCTCTAAAGAATTTCATTTATTAAGATTTATTAAGGTTAAGATTTATTATTTTATTTATAAAGATATTATAGTCAATATTGTATATGCTACTAATTACCCATTTTGAAAAATATCTCAGAACTGGAAGATTGAAGAAGATGGATTAGCACACAGTAAGTGTTATAATATAAAGGAGCTCACAGGGAATAATCATAGAATTATTTCACTCTTTCATTTTTATACACCCAGAAATATGCATAGACGGCACAAACACTGTATACAAGACAGGGCTTACAGAAAAACTTAAATTCATGTTCACTGAAGGTGGGTTTAAAATTTGTTATGGAATTTATTTTCAGACTCATTAAATAAAAGGTTGATTGACATTGCATTTAAGGGCTAAGGGAAACTTGGTTTATTTAACCATATTACATCAGAAATTCAGAGGTTAAGTCATTAATATGCCATTAAAATGATATGGACAGGTATATTTTCCTGAAATATTGGGTTATGCATCATTTGTTAAAAAGAATAAATATTCACCTCACATCCCAGTGGTACAGACATATGTATTTTCTTGAATTATCAGGTTAATCATATGTTAAAAATAATTAATATTCATCTTACAGGTTAGTGTGAGAATTAAATCAATGTGGTTGTGCATAATGTCTGATTAATGGGCATTCAGACAATTATAGCTATTATAACATTAAAAATATCTCTCCTTTCGAAAATTGAGATAGAGCTAAGGTTTTGAATCCATTGATTTCTTGTGCTTCAATTAATGTTGGTGCATCATATAAGTGGTTAACCATGTCATCCAGCCTCTGAGTCACAGATATGAGATCAGTATGACAATTTATCGCAACTGCGTGATACTCTCCTAAGCAAGACTCTACGGAGCACAATAAAGCATCTTTCTAGATACTCCTACTTACTTATCCTTTATTAGTAGGAATTCCAATTTTGTTCTGCATGGTACTGTTCCCAGCTAAAGAAATGTGAAGCCTCAGTACCTCTAGCTGCTTGGGTGATGGGTGACACATATGCAGAAGTCTGCTGGGTCTGCGTTGGTCATTTGGAAAATATTCGTTCACTGAGTTATGAAGATCTCTCAGATGTTGACGCATTTCACTATAGGATATGGAACAATCACATAATGTAATTTACCACTGTCTACCTCAGAAAAATCTTTAAATATTGGGGATCTCTCAAGGTCATAGTGGGTGGGACCTGTGACTTGTTTCAAACAGTGGGATACATAAGACGATCACCTCTAACTTGTAAACTCTCCCTTGCTGACTTGGATGGAATAAGCTGCCATACTGGGACCTGTTCCTCCGGAGACCCACATCATGACTAGCCAAGGGCAGCTTATGGCTGAGAAATAGCAAGGAAAGTATGTCCAATATCATATAAAAAATAACTCTACCAAAAGCCATATGAGCTTGGAAATAAATCCTTCTCCAGCAGAGCCTTGATGAGACTGTAGCCCTGACACCTTGATTGCAGCCCATGAGAGATTCTAAATTAGAGATAGAGCTAAGCCATATCTTGACTTCTGACCCACAGAAAATGTAAGATAAGAAATATGTGTTGCTTTGAGCCACTAATTTTGTGATAATTCGTTACATAGCAACAGTTTATAGAGTATCACATAAACTTTCTTCCCCGTGGCCCCTTTTTGGCAGCTTTTGGCTTAGCTGACTCTGCTAGAAGAGGAGACCAGTAATGGCAATGAACTTACCAGAGTGCCGATGTATTTTTGTACCCAGAGCATCTGTATCACCTGCGTATGCTGAGAAATAAACAGCTACTGTGGTCCAGTTACAAAGAAACAAAGTAACATCCGAGCTCCAGTACCTAGCAAGTGTAGGAATGTTTTGAATGTCTCTTTTTGAGACTAATAGGACATCTGCTCCCAGTCCTCCATGATTTCCTTTATCACTTCTGTAATTTTTTGAAAATTTAATCTCTGTTTTAGCATTCAGCTCATCTGTTTGACATTCATTTTGATCATGTACTTCAGCCTCCATCTTGCCTTCTTCTGCTATTAGATTTTATCAGTTCAGTTATAAAGAATATGTATTTTGCTGGTGTGTGTGTGTGTGTGTGTGTGTGTGCATGTGCGTGAATATTTTCTGGTATCCAAAGAATGTGGTCTCTCTCTTGCCACTGACAATCGCTAATGAGGTTTTCTTTTTGTATCAGTTCCCCTTCTGCATGATTTTAAATTTTGGATTTTAAAATTTGGTAGCTGAATGACTCCTCTGCTTTTTAGTAGGGCTTTGATAGTTGGCAACTCTGTTATTTTCACCCTTCTTGCTCTGGCACCTAGAGTAGATCTCTTTGAAGATTTGCTGGATTCTGGCCTAAGGAAGTTTGTAGTTGTATTGAATCATTGATTAATTTGAGGAGAATTGACATTTTGAGTATGTTAAGTCTTCCGATCCATTAGCATGGTATGTCCCTCCCCTAAATTAGGTCAGTTGGTTTTCTTCATCTGCATTTTGTAGCTTTCATTGTACATATATTTTATTGAATTATTTTTCTCATCATTATGGGTCCTATCTTTCTGCTTATTTGCATGCCTGATAATGTTAATTGGAAGCTAGATCTTGTGAACCTTTTGTTGGGTGCTAGATTTATTTTTAAATTGAATTATAGGCAAGCTATGTTCTGAGATGCAGTTATTTTACTTGAAATAATTTTGAGCTCATGAAGGTTTACTTTTGGCTAAAGTAGCACAAAAGCAGCCTTCAGTCCAAGGCTCACAGAGGACCATACTCATTTATGCACATTTTAAAATGTGGAGCTCGGATGTTACTTTGTTTCTTTCTGGCTAGTGGTAAAACTATTTCTGGTACTGTGTGATAGTGAGGGACTGACTATTCAACTGGCTTCTTTTCAGCACTACCTTCCCTTTTCCTGGTACTCTTTTCTTTCTTTCTTTCTTTCTTTTTTAATTATTTGCCCAAGGGGTACATGTCTGTGAATCATAGCACAAACCCTCCCCAATGTCCATAACTCATCCACCCTATCTCTACCCTCCCACCCCCAGTAACCCTGTTTGTTTCGTGATCTTGGTAGTCTTTTCAAACAGATGTTATTACTCAGCTGAAGACTTCAAATGAACCCTCTGTGGATCCCCAGAGCTCTATCTTTTGATTCTGACACTGCTCTATAAACTTTCTCTACTTCAAATGCTGAACTTTATGTCTCAATTCAAGAAAACTAGTCGTCTCTGGGTTCTGCGCCCTGCACTATAGCCAGGAACATCTCTTTAGGAGTAAGCTTTGCGATTTTAGAGATCATCTGATCACTTTCCCTCTGCTGAAGGACCGCTGTGCTCCATTGCCTGCTGTTCAATGTCTGGCATACCTTGTTTTAAATATTTTGTCCAGTTTTTGATTTATTTAAAGTGGGAGGATAAACTCAGTCTCTGTTACTCCATCATGGCCAGTAATGGAATTGTCAGATCCAGTGCCTTTGAAGGCATATCGCTTTGACCTTTATCGCAATGCTTTCCTTTCATCCTATTTAGACTTCTGAGGTATTTTTGAAGCACTTAGAGTAATTGAGGTTTTCTTTTGAAAAGACTGATTTCTTAAATTGTTCAAATACATTGAACTAAAGTTGACAGTGAATGCTATACCAAGCCACTATGGGCATGTATGGAACACAGATGCTATTCTAGGTCACTTGATTATTCTTGCCAATACTTTGATGTCCACATTTCACAACTACAACCTACTGATGCAGTTGGAGTTATCTACGGCCTTTTTGTGTTCCCCATCTACTTGCTTCCCTGGGGGTTTAGACTCATTAACTTAAAAAAAAAAACATTTTTATTTATTTATTTGACACAGAGAGAGAGAGAGAGAGAGAGAGAGAGAGAGTACAAGAGAGGGAGTGGCAGACAGAGGGAGAGGGAGAGCAGACTCCCCACTGAGCAGGGAGCCTGATGCAGAACTCGAACCCAGGACCCTGAGGTCATGACCTGAGTCGAAGGCAGCTGCTTAACCAACTGAGCCACCCGGGCACCATAGACTCACTAACTTTTGCAGGACAATTGGCATTATCCTCTGTCTAGCCCTATGTGTATCTGGCAAAAATGATTTTGCCTTATGGATAACAGTTGGGTTTTTTTTCTGTTTTCTAATGCTCCTACATAATTTTTCTATTTCTTTGCATATTTATATATGATATTTGGGAAATACTGGCATGAAACCTACAATTCAAATCGGTGGATTTAAACATGACTATGAAAAATGTTTTTTTGTTTTGTTTTTCTATACATTGTTGATATCTATTTATTGTTAATTCAACATTTAAAAAAATTTTAGTAAGAACATTCAACATGATATCTACCCTCAACAAATCTTTAAGTGTGCAATGGTGTATTATTAGCTATAGTCACTGTGTTGTACAGCAGATCTCTAGGACTTATTCATCTTGTATAACTGAAACATTATACCCACTAAACAACTTCCCATTTCTCCTTCATCCAGTCCCTGACAACTGTTCTCATACTATCTCTGCTTCTGTGAGTTTGATTATTTTAGATACTTCATGTAGGTGGAATTATGCAGTATTTGTCCTTTTGTGAACTAGCTTATTTCACTTCGCATAATTATCTTCCATGTTCACTTATGTTGTCACGTATGGCAGCATATCTTTCTTTTTTAAGGCCACATAATATTACATTGTATGTACATATAGAATTTTCTTTACCAATTCATCTATCAATGGACATGTATGTTGTTTCTGTCTTGGCTGTTGTGAATAATGGTACAGTGAACAAGGGGGCATAGATATCTCTTCAAAATCTAGAAGTGGGATTGCTGTATCAGTATGTATTGCTGTATGGTAGTTCTCAATTTTTTGAGGAATCTCCATATTGTTTTCCCTCATGGCTGCATGGTTTACATTACCAGCAATGATGTATAGGGTTCCGATTTCTCCACATCCTCTTCAACACTTGCTGCCTTTTTTCTTCCTTCCTCCCTTCCCTCTTTCCTTCCTTCCTCCCTTCCTCCCTTTTTTTTCTTTCTTTCTTTCTTTCCTTCCTTCCTTCTTTCTTTTTGTTTTTTGTTTTTATAATGGCTACCTTAACAAGTGTGAGGTGATTATTTCATTGTGGTTTCAATCTGCATTTTCCTGATTATTAGCGGTGTTGAGCACCTTTTTGTATACCTGTTGGCCATTTGCATGTCTTCTTTGGAGAAATGCCTATTTAAGTCTTTTGCCCACTTTTAATCTAATTCAGTAAAGTTGCAGGATACAAAATAGCCATTAAAAATAAGTTGTATACACTACCAATGAATTACCCAAAAATAAAATTAAGAAAGTGATCCCATTTATAATAATATCAAAGAGAACAACATATTTTTGAATAAACTTAACCAAAAAGATGAAAAACTTGTACACTGAGAACTACAAGATGTTGATGATAGAAATTAAAGACATATAGGTGGAAAGATATCCCATGTTCTTGGATCGGGAAGGTTGCTATTGTTAAAATGTCCATACTGTCCAAACAAATCTGCAGATTTAATTATATTCTCATCAAAGTCCCAATGGCATTTTTTACAGAAATAGAAAAAATAATCTTAAATTCATTTGGAACCAAAAAAGACCCCAAAGAGCCATAGGAATCTTGAGAAACTGGAAGCATCACACTTACTGGTTTCAAAATATATTGCAAAGCTACAGTAATGAAAAAATATGGTACTAGCATAAAGACAGACATAGTGACCAATGGAACAGAATAGAGAGCTCAAAATAAACCCCCCAAAATATACATGTGTATATGTAATCAATTGATCTTCAACAAATGTGTTAAGAATACCCAATGGAGCAAAGATAGTGTCTTCAACAGTGGTGTTGGGAAAACCGGACAGCAGCATGCAGAAGAATGAAACTGGACCACACAAACATGAACCAAAGAAAGAAAGAAAGAAAGATGATTAAAGACCGAAATGGAAGACCTGAAACTAAACTTACTAGAAGAAATCATAGAGGAAAAATCTTCTGGACACTGGTCTTGACAATAAGTTCGTGGATATGATCCTGAAATCACAGGCAACAGAAGCAGACAAGTGAGACCACATTAAACCAAAAGCTTCTGCACAGAAAAAAAAAAAATCAACTAATTAAAAAGGCACTGCACAGAATGGGAGAATATAATTTCAAGCCCTGTATCTGATAGAGTTAACATTCAAAATTTAAAGAACACCTCAAAGGCGAGCACATACACACACACACACACACACCACACACACCACACACACAAATAACCATGCTACCTTTTAGTATGTTTATATTTTAATCTCTTTTGTTTCTATATTTTAGTATTAAGGCAGCATAATGTGTATTCAATGATAACGGCCAGAATGTTTTTAACATTAAATTGACAGCCATGACCTGATATATTTAAGCATTGCTCTTTATACTATGGTAGAATACTACAGACTGGAGTTTAATAGCGATAAGCTAGCATCTTAATAAATACATTATAAAGTCCAGAATTTGTAGTTATATGAAGGTACAAAGTTAATACAAACATATTAATCTTGGAAACATTAGAACTCTTCTAGAACTACCTTCAGATGCTTTAAAGCTTGCTCATAAATATTTGCCTTTATTTATTTTTTTTAAAGATTTTATTTATTTATTTCACAGAGGGAGAGAGATCAAGGGTAGGCAGAGAGGCAGGCAGAGAGGGGGGGGGGAAGCAGGCTCTCTGCTGAGCAGGGAGCCCGATGCGGGCCTCGATCCCAGGACCCTGAGATCATGACCTGAGCCGAAAGCAGAGGCTTTAACCCACTGAGCCACCCAGGCGCCCAGATATTTGCCTTTAAAGCAGCATTTCATATTTTGGGGGTAAATTTAATTGTTTTTAATAGCACTTTGGATCTAAATCTGGTAAACAAAGTGAGTAAACACATTGAGAAAATCCATTTGGAGTTCAAAATTAGGTATAAATTTAAAGTAATTGAGATTGATTTTCTTAATTCACTAGTAAAATGTTTCTGAAAGTGTTTCCCAAAGAGGAGATCCCATGGGATTTTGAACCACTGCAGCAAAATGAGAATAAGTTTTGTCTCTTAAGTCAATATTTTGCAGGACAGTTGGTATACATGTATATTGCATTATCCTATTTCTGAAAAATTTGTCAAAATTTGGGTTTTATCTTTAAAAATATTAAGTACATATTTATTCAGCTTTTTGTATTTTTTCATGTCTTGTATATAACTATACCTCAATGTGTATATAAATTTTTTACATACATACATGATTATTTTTATACAAATTTTACTTACTTTGTGTGTGTGTGTATATATATATGTACATATATATGTGTATATATATGTACATATATATATATGAAGTTCCCATACATCTAATGTGTGTATGTTTGTGGTGTTAAAATAGTGAAAGAAAAATTTTGTTTTCTTGGATTATTAGAAGAATTACACATCAAGAAGCTTAGAGTTCTTGAAATGCCACATTTGTGTTTCATTATGTCATTTGCTACCCTAAACTGGAGACTAAAAAATACTTACTGTACCAGTTTCTGTATTCATACAATCCCTCAGTAAATTGCTTTAAATCATTGCAGATTTTATTTTAAAGTGTTGTTTGAAGAACACGTATTTTTCACAAGTGTTAGAAAATTACAAAATACTCGCAAGTTGTTTAAATTTGCTATCTTGAAATACTGAGCTTATCGCTATATAAAAGCTCTTACAAAAAGAAAGGCTATAGAGTGACATTTAAGGTGTATTTTGCTAAATTCAGATTTGAGGGAAGAAGGAGGGAGAAAGGCCATTTTATTTTATCTGAGTTAATCATTGTTTAAACCCTCCACATATTGTAAGCCTCACTATCAGAGTCCAATCTAAGAAGAAGAAAGAAAGCCCTAGGAGACTATGAAAGCTAACTTTATTAAAGATAACTTCTCTAGCTCATCTTTCATTTTTTTCTCTATTTCATTTTGTAACTCCATCTAGAAACTGATACACTCAGATAATCTTGTATAGCATTTTTCTGTAAGAACTTGAAAACTCCCCCTAAAATTCTTCTCACCTTATTTCTGTATATCTGTGCTCCATGCACAGCATTTTATAAATGCCCGTATCTTCAACTTCACTTCTATTAATCCCAAAGTGTATATATATATATATATATATATATATATATATATATATATATTTGTAATTTCCAACTTTTAAGTCTTTATTTGCAACATATAATGGAAAACCCCTAAATGTTGTACTGATATGTCAGTAATCACAGATAAGAAGCTGAACTTCTCGTTCTGTTAAATCTACAATTATCTTATGTCCTCTCTTTTGCATGCTACTATGTAGGTACCTAAGCTCAAGATATTAAAAACTGTTCTATAGACATTTATTGAAAATGCTTATAACAAATATTTCTCCATATTTTTCATGTATCCCCTACATTTAATAGTTCACAAATTCCTGTCATTTTTACTTTTCAAATATGTCTCAAATTATTTCCTTGAGAGTCATTTCATTGTTATTAGGTTAGTTCAATATCTTATAATTTTCACTTCAAGAATTTCAAGTCTGTTCTTTACTCCTTCTAGTTGGTTCACAATATTGTGACTAGAATTTTATTTCTGAAATACAAATCCAATCTTGTCATTATTCTAATTAAAATCCTTTGGATAATCTTTATAGGAGACAGAACATAATTCAAACCCAAAGTCATATACTCAAGGCATTTTGCTCTCTTTTTGCAAAATAATTTTCTTATTTCACTTCACAGACACTTTTCATATATAAGCCACAATGAGCTTTAGTAGACACCACTCTGTGTTTCCTTTACTTAGAATGATCAGTCACTTATTCACCTAGAAACTTCCTTTTTAAAAGCACGTCAAAATTTTCTCTTAGAAAGATTTCACTGATTTTTATAAGTAATTTCTGTCAAGCACTTACACCTTGTACTGCAAACATTTATTTAAATGCTTGTTTACTCCCACTGATATAGTGGCCTTCCTAATCCTTCGTGGTCTTGCTTCATGAACAATGTCTTAGAATTGTTATTGCTTCCATTATTACTTATACAAAATTGGAGATAATTATGTCACTTACAGTCACCCCTAAGATTTCAACCTGTATTTGTCAATGCTTAATATCCCAGAGACACCTCAAAATTTGCAGATCAGATGAGCTTGTGTAGGGTGGGGAATATAAACTTTATTTCTCAGAGTAAAAGTGTTCAATAATAAATAAGGTATTCTAAATACGTATTTTTAAAGAAGCCATTAGTATCATCGGTATCAATGAGACATATATGGAATACTTCTGTGAACAAGATACTGTGATTTAGTTGAACTAGTCTGAACATTTAGATTTATTGTAGTTTAAATTGGCAAGACATCTGGGACATTTAATTCTACTTGCATATTCATCTACCAAATTCAAATATGAAAAGTGAGTTTCACCTCTGTATGTATAATTGAATGTCTGCAGTGTCTCATTCACGAATGTCCAAAAAGACAAATTGTTCTCATCTATCAAATAGGATTTTGGCAAGGAACTGGCAGTAAAACCAGAAGACCTGCCAAAGTTTGGACTTTGCATAACTTTGTGCCTCCTTCAGATTTTATTGTAATCTGTCACCATGTGTCATTTTGAATGTGTTTCCTTTAGGACTGGCATAGATTCATATTGGCAGAAAAAATATAACATCTATTATTTTATACTTTATACTTTATTCAGATGAGATAGAAATCCGGAAGAGACATGGATGCTGAGAAAACATTTTTAAAGGTGATACTTACTAGGAGAGCTCTTTTGGTCCAGAGTCCAGTTAGTGTGCATGTTTGCTAAAAATCACTATGTGTTGGGAGCTCCCAGTAGCCTGTCAATTCACTGGCTATCCTACTGATACTGTTGAGTGATATCACAAAGATATCTACTTTCATGAACTTTATCTCATTTAATGCAAACAACCAATCTAGATAGAATACATGTAGTTATTAAAACTCCAGTCTTTGGGGCACCTGGGTGGCTCAGGGGGTTAAAGCCGCTGCCTTCGGCTCAGGTCATGATCCCAGAGTCCTGGGATCGAGGCCCACATCGGGCTCTCTGCTCAGCGGGGAGCCTGCTTCCTCCTCCTCTCTCTCTGCCTGCCTCTCTGCCTACTTGTAATCTCTCTCTCTGTGTGTCAACTGAATAAATAAAATCTTAAAAAAAACCCAAAAAACAACAAAAAAAAAACCCAACTCCAGTCTTTGTACAAGGAAATTAAGGCACATATTCAATTGAATATCCCAGAATTGAGGCCAAATCTTGGTAATAAAGGAATATTTTTTTCCAATATTATAATTGGTATAACTTTTAGTTATATTGAATTAAATATATTATCAGCAACAAAAAAATGGCATGCAAACATAAGCAGTATGCTTTCACTATGCAGAATAGGTATTAATAAATTGAACATACTTAGACTTTTGAATTAAAACATCACAATAGGAGTATTCTGGCATTTATTTACACCCTTTTAAGAATGCATCTATAAAGCATCTAATTGTGAGCACTAATTTCTAAGCTATGTACGTAGTTAGGAAAACAAAACCTTTAATTTATGAAGCCTTGCTGAGGGAAATGTATAGGACAAAATGACAAGAAAAACAGCACGGTATATATTTAATGCCAGAGTTAAGTTAAAACAGATTAAGTCCTCAGTATTAACTAAATGCTTCCAGACAATATTCTGGACATTCAGCTAATTGTGTCCAACAAACAAAATTTATAATCCACAGAACATTTCCAATTTCATGTAATGTGTGTATACGAATGTAAGCCCAAATGGATTTCTTGCTTTCCTTATGCAGTTGACCCTTGACCAACACAGGTTTGAACAGCGTGGATCCAGTTATTCACAGCTATTTCGCAATAAATACAATACATTACTGCAAATGTATTTTCTCTTCCTTATGATTTTCTTTTTAACATTTTCTTTTCTCTAGCTTGCTTTATTGTAAGAACATAGTATATAATACCTATACAAAGTATGTATTAATTGACTACTTATTGGTAAGGCTTTGGTCAGCAGTAAGGCTATTTATTAGTAGTTAAGTTTGGGAGGAGTCAAAAGTCATACGTGAATTTTTTACTATGTGGGGGGCCAGCACCCTTGATCTCCTGGTTGTTCAAGTGTCAAGTGTAGATATTTTACATGATTTCCCATGTGCAAATACAGCAGGAGTACAGATAATTTGTTTGTTTGTTGTTTGAGAGAAGCTGACTGCCAGGCTTGTGAAGGACTCCACTAGTTGTAGAAAAGAAAACGTTTGCACTGCAAAAATCACCTGCATTTTTTTTAATTTTTCTGTAAATCTATTTTTAGATAATCCTTTAAAATTTTATTGCTTTAATTTTTTATGTTTTTTAAAATTTGAGTATAGTTGACATACAATGCTACATTAATTTCAGGTATACAACGTAGTTATTCAAAATTTTAGAATAGTTGTGGATTTACTTAAAAACATGTGAATATAGTACAAAGAATTCTCATATACCCCACACCCAATACATAATATTGTTATTAACATTTTAAAATAGCATATTATTTTTGCTCCAACTATAAACCAATATTGATGTATTATCATTCATTTAAATTCATACTCTCTTCACATATCCATCATTTTTACCTACTATCCATTTTCCATCTAGAATCCCATCCAAGAGACCATATTATTTAGTCATCAAGTGTTGTTAGACTCCTTTTGGCTGTGACAATTTCTCAAACTGTCCTTGTTTTTGATCAATTTCTGGAATTCTGATCAGGTAACTAGAACGCCCCTTAATTGGAATTTGTCTGATATTTTCCCACGTGATTAGACTGGCATTGTGGGATTTCTGAGAGGCAAAGTGCCATGTTCATCTTGTACATAGTATCAACAAGACTTGTAACTGTTGCTGTTGATTTTAAAGACCTCACTGAGATCCTTCTTGTCAGGTTTCTCCACTTTAAAGGTATTCTTTTATCCCCCTTCCCCAAACAGCACTCTTTGGAAAGTAGGTGCTGTGCACAGTCCACACTTAAAGAGTGGGAAGTTATGTTCCACTTCCTTGAAGGCAGAGTATCTATATAAAGTCTTTGGAATTTTTTTGAATGAAAGATTTGTCTCATCTTTCCCATTCCTTTGGTATTTATTTTATACTTTGAGGTTTAATCCAATGACATTTCATTAATTTTGTTGCTCATATTCTTCCAGCTTTAACCACTGGGAGCATTAACACAGTTAGATCCTATGTCGCATCAATTCAACCCCATCAATGTGGGCCATATTACGGAGTGGGGTGGGGGCTGTTGTTGAACACTTTCTATTTTATGGTAAGATGCTCTGGGCTCAGGTTGTACATTTCCTGCCTCAGTTCAAGATTCAGCCATTTCTCCATGGAGTATTCATTTAGGTTATTGTAGAGTGATGTTAGAAACCAACTTCCAAGCACTAGTTTGTCTTTATTGTACTGAGGTGCCATTACTTCTAGCCTTCTTAACTGGCAGAATGTGGATACATATATATTTACATGTGTGTGTACTAATCCATACATACTCACCTATATATAAATATAGCTTTTTATAAATATCTGTATCTATATTAGGCAGAACATGAGTGCATACTAAGGTATCCAACTCTAATCCATAACTACATGGATTATTCCCAGGCCTGCCCTGGCTGATCTGTATTTTCCCATTTCAAGAGAGAGAAACCTGGCTCCATCATCCACCATCCATTTATTTTAATTGATTTATTCCAATATACATGATGTATAGTGCTATCAAAATTGTTAACGGGTGCCCCACAAGAAACGAGTTTATCGAGTGCCTGGGTGGCTCAGTGGGTTAAAGCCTCTGCTTTCGGCTCAGGTCATGATCTCAGGGTCCTGGGATCAAGGCCCACATCGGGCTCTCTGCTCAGTGGGGAGCCTGCTTCCCCCTCTCTCTCTGCCTGCCTCTCTGCCTCCTTGTGATCTCTCTCCCTCTGTGAAATAAATAAATAAAATCTTAAAAAAAAAAAAAGAAACGAGTTTATCAACTATAATTCACCACTTACACACCATTCTTTTTGCTTTCAATTTTACAGTCTTCAGTTTTCAAAGTTGCTTGGTTAGCATTTTCCTGCCCATGCCTCCTTAACTGAGTTTGTTTAATGTATTTTAATATGGTTAGATTCTCTTGTCAGACTGCATTCTTTCCTGGTGTTCTCCAGCTTTCTAAATGGTATAGTCAGTTGTTTGTTTTAATTTTAGCTGTGTAGTGGTATCTTATTATTTTATTCTGCTATTACATAACTTAAATGATGAACACATTTTCATATGTCAATTTTCCATCTGTATATTTTCTTCAGTGAGGTGTCCTTTCAGACCATTTTCCTGCTTGATAATTCCAACATCTATATTTGAAATGATTCTGGTTTTTATTCTTATTTTGTCTCCTCAGATTGGACTGAATTTTGTTTTTGTTTTCTTCTGGAATTATATAATAGGAACTGTGATAACTATGCTTTTTTAAATGAGAATTTATATTAACCTGGCTAAGAATTATGATTTTTTTTTAATTTCATGTGCCAGACGTCTTAAATTCCTTGAGTATCTTCTCTCTCTCTCCCCCCCTCTCCCTTTTTTTCTCTTTTTCTTTTTCTGTCTCTCTTCTTGACTTTGGGTTTCCCTAAGTACTCCCTCTTAGATAGATTCTGCATCACTCAAGTCTTTTAGCTGCAACTTGCAACTGGGGTCTTGGTGTGATAACAAGGTATAGGAGAGGAGAACCATTCTGTAGCCTTATGATTATTACAGACTTTCAATGAGTCTGTTTCCTGGGGTGTGAACTTCCATGTGTTTCTCCATTAACATCATTTTTTCTTCCTCTCCTCTCTCTCCTCTTGTTCCTCCTCCCAGTCTTCCTAACCCCCCTCCTCCTCCTCCTTCTTCTTTTTAAATCCCTACATGATGCAGGAAGGCTAGAGGCAGGGGAAAGTGGGAGTAATGGCCATGCATCATAAGGGTAAAACTCTGGCACAGTTTTTTTCCTTGTAGAATAGATTTTTCACTGTGGAGAATTCTATAAGCGTATTTCTCTGTGATGGCTCTTCCATTACACTTTCCAGAGTCCTGAGGGGATCTTTTTGGCTCTTCACTGTGAGAACCTGGTATGGCTACAGGTGGGTAAACTCCATGAAAGTGTGTCCAAGTCCCAGGATTTTTTTCAGGTTTAGGCTAGTCTTCACACAGCCTCCAGTAATTTATAAATTACTGGTAAACAGATCTTTTCTGTGACTCTAGATTTGCCTGGCTCTTTAACAATGGTGGTTTGCCTGTGACCTCAGTTCTCTGATATGTCCAAGAAAAGACACTGTTTTTCAGTTTCTTTAACTTCTTCTTGGTGTGAGAATGGGGGGTGATAACTTCCAAGTGCTTTTGATGTTGAAGATCAAAGAGAAAGTCCATGAATCTGTTTTGAGCTCTTTATGCAACACTGGTCACTAAAGAAAAGTGGGTCGACAGAGGCATTTTATAAGTGAAACAATGAAATCCAATGACTAATTTTTAAAACTCAAAGATAGATGATCTGCTGTGTTGGTCTAAGTGTCTTGTAGGCTGGACTGGTGACTCAGGTTTGATGCATGGGCCTACATAGGGGAAACTCAGAAAACATGAGCTAGAATTTCCTTTGACCCCTGCCACTTGCAAAGGTAGATTTGGGAAACATGGTCTTGAGAATTATAGGAACTGTCAAGGGTTCTGTTTATAAGGGCATCAGCAAATAGTAGGAAAGTGTTTATTTGTACTTACAACTCTGGTCTTCATTGGTGACACTGTGTGACAGAGGAAAACAAGAATGATTAGATTCTATACCCCTCATTTCCCGAGTATTTGGATTGCATCATGTTTTGAATTAATAAAGCCCTTGGGATTTATGGAAAAATTAGGGAGTCCCTCAAATTTAGGTAATAGGCTTTATTCTAATAGGACAATTGGAGGCAAGTAATTTAAAAAATGAAATATGTGAGTGTAATGTGTCATATGTTTTTGAGATTTATGAGACTGGTAAGAAATTGATTTCAAGAAATAAAAAACATGTAAATGCCTAGTTGTATTTAACATCATTTAAAATTAAGGTAAAACTATAAATACACATGCATACAAAAAGATATGAAATAACTTCAAATTTGACATCATTGCACATTTAAATTTATATTATGAAAATTATTTTATGAATTTGTTTTTTACAGCTTGTTTTACATTTATTACTAATTTGAGTCAAATTCTGATTGCATTACAGAAAAAATTCTTTGGATCATTCAGTTATGTTAATTTTTCATAAATTCACAGCTCATTTTAATTAGTGAATTTAAAAATGAATTAGAGTCATATATGATGCCTTCTGGGTTTAAACATGAAATAGTAATTTCTACTACTATCTCAGTTCTCTGTGGCCCTGGTTCTTAAGAAGGCCGTGGAACTGCAGCCAGAATGTAAACACCATAGATTCTCAAAAGCGCTTCTAAGGAAAAATAGTATGAAATATCTAGTTTTCTGATGACACAGTTCCTTCTTACTAATAACCTTTACTTTCTATCAGGAAAGTGCTAAGTTCTATATTCAGGCCATCTCTGTTAACCCTTGCAAAACCTTCAAAAGATAGGTACAAAGCAGTTTCTCATTTTACAGATAAAAATTTAACTTATAAAATATTTAATTGATTTGCTGATAATCTCATAGTCAGCACCAAATAATCAAGATTTCACCTCAGTCCCAAGTGAGTCTAGAGTCTGAACATACAGTCACTTATTATTACTGAAACAATGAATAAAGTTTTAATACAAATTTCCCACTCTGAAAATTGTTTTGGGTAATTGTGATCTTTGGCATTTGAGATTTGACATCTTATGTAAAGAATATATAATCAGATTTATATTTTTAAATGGGTTAGGTTATCCTGGTGTCATTTAAGTCTAGTATAACTTATGAGCTTTTTATAGTAAGTAAAACAATTTGAAGGTTGATACCTATTCTATTAGTTATTACCGAAGTAAAATTAGTGCATTCATCTATTAAAGTAACCAACACACTAATTGAGATAAATTAGACCATAAGCTAAACTATTTATGAAAGATAGTAACTACTAATTTATAATTCAGTTGGAGACAAAGAATGGATCCTTTGTTTTCAAGGGAAATATTTTTAAAATTAAGTTCAGACTTACAAAATTAATTTAAATAATACAGGTCATATACCAAGCTTTTTTTAAAAAACTTTTCGTACAAATTAATTGATAAGTTTTCTAACCATAATTTGTCCTAAGACCATCAACCATTTAATAATATTCTAAACATAAAGGAATAAAAATATTCCTTTCAGAGAGAAAAACATTACAAAGAGCAATAACTAACAATTATAATGTCTAAGAAACTCCTATATAGCTTCATTTGAAGTACATGTGAAAACCATATAAAACCTACCATATCTGTGCATAATTTGTCAAGAAATTGCCAGCAGGGATATGTGAATGGATGTGTTCTGTTATTCCTCCATATGGTAAACTCACCTTTCAAATTAAGCCAGGCACCTGTCTTTGTTCTCTGAAGCTATCATTGAGAGCTACATTCTGGTTATCTTCTGATTGAATTTTAAGCACTAATGAATTAAACATAAAATAATTTTTCTATGAAATAAAAAAAAACCCATGAAGATATTCTCATCACTGACGGTGACAATCCGTAGTCCCAAATGTGGCTTAAAACTAACTCTTGGATCACTGGAGCAAAGAACTATTTTAAGGTCCATGATTCCTAGTGGGATATTATTACAATGATCCTGACCAAATTCCTTTTCCCCTTTGACAGTGAAGAAACAAGGAAGTCCATCTTCTGAGTTGGTACTAAGGAGCGTGAGGCTGCCAGGTGTGTTTCCTTTCAGTGAAAGACTGTGGAGGAGCTCTACAATAGTCCACCAACCTGTTAGAAGGAAGGTTTAATTTACAGGGTTAGGAACACTGGATATTTTTTCTTGCTGTCCTTAACAGAACAGTTAAGCCTATGGAAAGTGTTTTTAATTTTACCCTCGGCCAGAAGACCCAAGACCTGGTATGACATGCTCTCGCTGACACCATGACCTGGAAAGGCTTGGTCTCCCCTTTTAATGAGCTTTTAAATTACCCCATTTCTTTTATTCTGAATGTAGAATGACTTCTTGGTCAGGAAAACAGCAACTCTGACATTTGGGCACAATTGACATTACCTTGAGTGACTAAGTGTGTGTGTGTGTGTGTGTGTGTGTGTTTGAGAGAGAGAGAGAGAAAGAGAGAGAGAGAGAGAGAGAGAGACAGAGAGAGAGAGATGGATTAATTTACATGAATTACATTAGTATATCAATCATATCTTATTATTTGGTATTAGGACAAGTCAATGTAAATGTCGAGGGCTCTAAAATTGCATTCTAATATAACTAAGGATGGAGTGTATACATGTGGATAGGATGATATAAATAGGAGTTATTTGACTTTATAATGTTAGGAAGTTCAACAAAACATTTTGAGTTTCCTTATTTTCTTTTTTATTTACTTATTTTTAAAAAAATATTTTATTTATTTATTTGACAGAGAGAGAGAGAGAGAGATCACAAGTAGGCAGAGAGGCAGGCAGAGGGAGAAGGAGAAGCAGGCTCCCCTCTGAGCTGAGAGCCCAATGCGGGGCTTGAACCCAGGACCCTGAGATCATGACCTGAGCCGAAGGCAGAGGCTTAACCCACTGAGCCACCCCGGCGCCCCCGAGTTTCCTTATTTTTTAAACACAAATCAAGATTCTGCCTAAAACATTTCTAGTCACATTATGGTCCATGGGTCAGCAGCAACATTAGCGTCTTAGGGAGGCTCGGTAGCAAGGGATAATCTCATGAACTAGAACCTTCAATTTAACAAGCTACTCAGGTAAATCATAAACATATCATACTGGAAATACACTACATAAGAAAAGTATATTACCCAAACTATATTCAATGGTAAAATTTTTGTCCAAGTAACAGCTCACACGGATGATGCATCTACTGTCGGTCCCATCATTAGCAGTGATGGTTTTGGTTTAATCAGAGACAGGGTAGCCCTCGGTCCTCACAACCATGCTAAGGAAATGCTATGGACAGTGACAAAGATTAACATTAACCAAGCATTACTATCATAACACTGCAGTTGCAGAGAAAATCAAAGTTCCTTTTCTTTCCACAAAGTAAGCATTTACTGGCTGTTTATTAGTCCCACAAAATACCCAATACTGTCCTTTTATGCCTTCCACCTTGACTTTGAGGAAGGTGAGACTGAGAGTGGAATCCACTTGGGACTTGCACAAGTCCATAATTCACAATATAAACTGTCTTCGTGTCACAAAAAATAATGATCGATATGATTGCTAAATGTTTGAATAATTGATACCATTTGACTTTATGTGTGTGAGTGTGTATGTGTATACATGTATGTATGTGGGTGTGTACCTAAATGAATCACTGAGCATGCAGAAATAGTCCTAATTTATCAGTTACGTTATTATGATTGTGATTATATAGTTGATCAATTAAATAATTATGACTACTCTTTGTTCCTTTACCTCAGTGCTTTAATGCTAAGTACTTTACATGCATTTAACCTTAGAAGCAACTCTTGGGTAAGGTATTCTAATAATAACTTTTACACAAGTGAACATAAAGGAGTTAAATATGTCTCCAAAGTTACACAACTGAAAGAATGGTGGATGGAGGACTTGAATTCAAGTTTTATTCAAGAAGACATGATCTTAAGTATTAAAACATAATACAGAACTTAACATAGTCTCTGTAGCTGTGTTCGCTAGGAAGGAGATTCTAGACCAAGATTTGTTTACAGGAAGTTTGCTGTTGAGTGAGTATAGGAAGATCACCTGTGAAGGGGTGAAGGTGCAGAATGCTACAAACTAAGGTGAACTGAGTATATTGACAACACAAGTCTGTCTGGTGAGCTCTGAAAATGGAGTAGATTTTCATAACTGTCCTGGATTGAGACAAGTGAGTCAGGCCCTTATTCCTCCACATCAAACCAGACTTCAGATTGCATCTAGTTCTAGATAGAACATGTAACCTTGGAAGAAGTAGCTCTCTTTACTCAGGGAAAATTCCTGGAAAAGGACTTACCTGTGACTCATGAGCAATCTTTATGCCCAGCAGCTCTGAGAATACATGTCTTCATCTTGGAGGGAGGATTTAGGTTATTTACCCAGTATCCACCTGTCAGCCATTTGTCTATCTTCTTTTGGAAAATGTCTATAGATTCTTTGCCCATTTTTCAATTGAGTTATTTGCTTTTTTGCTATGAAGATGCATGAGTTCTTTATGTATTTTGGATATTGAGCCCTTATCACATAGAGTTCATGAATATTTTCTCTCCTCCTGTAGGTTACCTTTTCAATTTATTGATTGTTTCCTTAGCTGTGCAGAAGCTCTTTATCTTGATGCAGTCCCACTCGTTTATTCCCTCATATTTTCAAGAAAAAAAACCAAACTATATTGACTTAGTCTGAGAAATGGATTAATCCACTTTAGTTTGGTTATTTATGCTTCATTCAGTTACATGTACAGGAGGGAGATTCCCATAGTATAAATAGGCCTTCAGGGCCGAGAGCAAGGGCAGATTATTATCAATGGACTCTTAAGAGGGGGCAGATGTCTAGTAGATTGATCTTAGCCTAGATACTTGGAATTCTCTGTTTTGGCTTTAATAACATCTTCTACTATGATTAACAATTAAAATGCATATTTGATTCCCTGTGAACTTTGGCTAGACTGTAACTGCTTCATGGGACACAGTCTCAAGGTTAGTATGTTTTCCTCTCACTTAACTGTTTCTGCATGGAAATTTTAGTGTTAAAACTTGAAAATTTGGTAGGTCAAATATCTGAGGCTGGAAGACAACAAGCTCAACGGAAAAAAATTAGCTCCAATACTGTGTTTAAATTTAGACATGCTTTTGGGTTGATCACAAATCTGTACACTGTAGATGCAAGAATGTACAATGTGCTTGCAGAAGTTAAAGGCTTGCTATGTAATGGTAATATCTTAAATTGCAATCAGCCGTGTTCCAAGTAAAGGATCCATAGTTTAACACCATTTTGACATTAAATGATTGTAGAAATGTCTTTTAAAAGTTTGCAACAATACAAAATTTTAATAGTTTTTACTTTCCTAACATGTTCTTCCTATTCTGCAAGGCACAGAGTTTTGTTGACGGAAGACACTTTTTAAATCTTTTAAAAATATTTTCAGTGAAAAAAAATAAGAATTGACTTATGAGAACCAGCAAGATAGTTATAAAGATACAAATAACTCAAAGTATAACTATTTACATGTTAATGTTAAAAACACTTTGAAAGGGCGCCTGGGTGGCTCAGTGGGTTAAAGCCTCTGCTTTCGGCTCAGGTCATGATCTCAGGGTCCTGGGATCGAGGCCCGCATCGGGCTCCCTGCTCAGCGGGGAGCCTGCTTCCCCCTCTCTCTGTCTGCCTGCCTCTCTGCCTCCTTGTGATCTCTCTCCCTCTGTGAAATAAATAAATAAAATCTTTAAAAAAAAAAAACACTTTGAAAGTATCGTTGATACTTAAATTATCTAAACAGATAATTAACTTTAGCTTCATAGACAATCCTTTACATTGTTATTATCCTGAATATTTTCTGACATTCTAATAAGCAAAAGGGGTTATTAGTTTATTTAAAGACTCTCACATTGACCTGTCTTCACAAAATAATACAAATAACACACAAAGAAGCGAGTCTTGCTATCATGTAGCCAGTGTTTAGTATAATTTTACAGTCAGCATTCCAAGTATTTTAACTATGTACATTTTGAGGCTTCTTTACTTGCTACACTCTACTTCAGCCATAAAATAAGTGGTAATGTATTCTGTCAACAGAATGAAATAATGTTACTAGGTAATAGAGTCTGAAATGTTTACAAACCTATAAATGAAGACTGAACCATTAATTTGAATGAATATGATCAAATGCTTTCATGATAATTGCTACATACATAGCATAGCATAACCTGGCTATTTTTAGTATAATGGTTGTAGGCTTTATAATCAAGGAAATACTATTAGTGCTCAGAAGCACTGGTTTTCATGTTACAAAGAATGTTCTTTTAAAATCTTTCCATGTCAATGTCAAGGCAATTCTCATAGTTTCCTATGATTCCTAATGAACTCAAACACACTTGGTATCATAACTTATCTAACTTAACCATTTTGAAAAGTAGACTAGCCCATTTAGAAAAACTACCCAGTCAAGATGTCAAGTCAGGTGGGATTCTTTCTATTGGAATCTGACCATACGCAATGATCTCAGACAAATCCCACAATATTACACCCAAGGTATGAAAGAAGAAAGGAATCTTATAAGGCTAACATAAGTGGGATGGCAAGCTTCAGTTCTCCTGCGATGGGCAGGATCAGGAACCACTGAGATCAGCTTTCAAGGAAGGAGTTGTAGAGTGGTATCTGCTTCAGCTCTCAGCTGCTGCAGGGTTTACATAAGTTGTGGAGAGTCCTCTCACCCAATGTCAGACCCCTGCTGGAACTGCTAACATCCTACGACTGGTAAAGACAGGACTGTGGGCGCCAGATGTTCACAGATTATCTGAAGAGACGTTGGCAGCTGTGGAATATTACTGCCCCCATCCATGTGGACAACGGAGCTCAGGTGTTCATCCAACATCTAAATACAGATGCACACCTGGTTCCAAAAAGCTGACTGTTTAGTCAAACAGTGAACATTCAGTATCATTATCTCATAGAGCTCAATGCAATTTTCAAGTGAAATAATGTTTCTTCATTGAAAGAATTAGAAAAAATGATCAAGCCAGACATAAATGAAGACATAGTTTCAAATTCAGAGATTTAAGTATAGATAGATAAGTAGATAGAACATTTACTCTTTATTGAAAACCTAAGAATGAAAGATAAATGGTAATAAAATTATAAGAAATTCATGAAGATTGTTTGATAACATAATTTTGCATATAAATAGGCATAATTAATAATTTAGGTACTAACAACAAACATTAAGAATGACATAGAATTTTCTAGAACATCTAAGAACTTATTGTATTTTTCTGAAAGTAAAATACATATACTGAGGCTAGCAACATACTTATAATCTTTTCTAATATATGACCTACAATTCGGTACCATTTATTCCTTCATTGCAGACATTACAAAACCATGGCCAAGTATGAATCTTAAAAATAAATATGGATCATTTATCTGACTTAACTCTGGATTGCATGGTATATTACATATATAAGTTCTAGGCTCCCTTTTTTAAAGGTCTGGTTCTCCAAACATTTTGTTTGGTCTCCCCTTGATAGTGGGTAGAAATCTGTTAAATGACATTTTAAAAATTGTAACTTAAATGGGGAGAGGGGAGTAATGGCATTATATCAAAATAAGTGACCTAGGTCTGGGGCTATGGTCTTTGGGTAAAGCTCTCACAAGCATTTTGTGACTTTAAGCAGTAAGAATTTATGAGCTCTTAGGCTCTGCTTGGCTACTCTATAAGACACTTCCATTCATGCCTGGTTGAGCAAATAGTGAACACACCATCAAAGAAAAGAAATCCAGCTTTACACTGTGAAGTACACATTTGACTTTCCTTTTTTTTTCACTAAAAATGCATAGAGAAGAGAATCATTATACATGGCATTGTTTTCAAAATAGAAAAGTTGTATCTATCGGGACATTCTTTAGGCTTGTTCAAAAAGAAAATGTTCTTCTCTCTCTCTTTTTTTAAGTATAAACAAGGGAAATGATTTCTGACTGTCTTGTTACTATAGGAAACTATATTTTCAGCAGGAGAGAAATAAGATTGCTTTCATTATTTTAATTGTATGACAGTTTTCCCAATGCAGAAAAGAATTGACTTTGGAGGCTTAAAAAAGCACTCATATGTAATGGAAACTCCTTGTCACATTGCAAAAGCATATGATATTGTCCTACCTTTCAAAAAGATGTGAAACTTTCTGCAGCTGTTTCACATAAAGTATTGTGACACTGGGTAATTTAACTTTTGAAATATTTCATCCATAAAAAAAAGTTTTTTGAGACAGAGTTACAGATAACCCAACTGTATTCATTCATATTCACTGTTTGCTTTTGTTGAATGCATAAATGATTTGCCCAACTGTGTAATGAAGTTTATTCCAAGTTTTCCCTAAACTCTATCTATTTTCCTTTGGAATGGAATGGATGAGTTATATAAAATCTGCAATTTATGTGCAATGAGGTAAAATGCTAGCATGGAAGTGTTCTGATTTAACTACAAGGAAAATATTTAGTTGGGGGCAGGTATCTCTTCTATATTTGTAACCTCACTTTTCTTTTTTAGGTGTTGTTTTTATTAGCACACAGTAGCAATGAAAGAGTAAATTGTAAACATTCATCATCTAAGCATTGCATTTATTGATTTTCTCATATGCAGCACTTTGCGTACTTCGTGATATATGTAAGAACCCAAGAGAAACGAAAGGTTGTAACTGTTCACTGATGATGAATCTCCCATGAGAGTTTAAAAATGAGTTAAAAGAAAAAACAACTCTGTAACAGTAGGCTAACAGGAAAATACTCATTTAACATGCTTTAGATGCATCATCTATTGCTTACAGGGACAATGAATTTTGTGCATGCTAACACGTGTATGCCTTTACTTCCTGAAAAGCCCTCCGCATCTATCCTATATTTATATACAACCTGCCACTCTCAAATCAAGGTAAAAACCACTGGCTTTGGAAGGTGAAGCTGATTTCCAGATGTTAATTTTCCATAACATCAGCAGATATCGAGAGTAGCTCGTTAGTGTTGTTATTGTTGTTACATTGTTTGTTATTGTTGTTACATTGGCAGTTGAAGCAATGATATAAAAATGTGAATGTGTTAATGACCGGTTTTGGCTTATACATGATTTAAATGAATTGATGCTGTGGGTCCATGAGAATAGATTCCCATTTAGATTTGAAAATTTGTTTAATTACTGTGCATAATGGGTGCACAATAGAGTTAATACACTTAGGCATTGATTAGTGATTGATAGAGATTAGGGCTGAAATACTACATAAAATTTAATTTCCAACCCTCGTCTTGTGAACTAGCTGTGTCCGATATGATTATCATCTGTTTTTTGTAAAGACGTTCTGAATTTTTGTAGTTTTTTGAGAGTGTAAACGGGAAGAGAGAAAAAGTGATATTGTTTCCATTTATGCAAAAAAGACACATTTTTAAAACTAACATTATTGTCCATAAAACATCTTTCATTATTTCCATATAGTTCTTTGTAAGCCTCAAACGTGGTACTACCTTATTAAATAAGCATCTACTAAAGTACTCCTTTTTTATTCCCTTAAATAGAAGTAAATCTCTCTCTCTCTCTCTCTCTCTCTCTCTCTCACACACACACACACACACACACACACACACACACACACACACACACATACACACGAATGTAGAGCAAACAGGCCAGACTTGAATTCATTCAGAGTATGGCTTTATATAACCTAAACATCTTTTAAGATATCACGATGGGAAAAAAATCTATTTAATGTTCTCAAATTATGCAAACTCGACTTTTTTGGGAGTATATTTTTCAAATCTTTTTGAAATCTAGATAAATGAGATTACCTAGTGGAAATGCATATATCCTAAGGTTCATAAACTCTGATTAACAACAGGAAGCTAAGGATGGTCAGCACAGGAAGCAGAAGCTGAGAATCAGAAGTCCCTGGGTTATAAGTTCCTGTCCATCATCTCTTCTGTGACCTTGGGAAATGCTCTGCTTTCATTTTGCTTCTTTATTTTGTAAAAGGTAAACCATTTTTCTTTCACATAGTTCTAGATTTTAGTGGAGGCACTTCAAAGGTAGAAGGACTACCTAAAGGGGAAAAATAGCACCATTGTTAAAAAAACATAAATACGGTAAGCCCAATTAACGGAAAGATGAGTCTAATGCATTACTGGTATGAAGTGTGAAACTAAGCTGATTTAAGTTCTGTCCATCTTTTCTCCTGGATGCTACCACATGCATAAAATGTCAAGGCACTAATTTATATTGTATACATTTTGTGAAAAGGTCAATGTCCAATGCTATGCCACTTATTCAGTGGCTTGTTTTCCAGAAAATTTCTCTGTAACACAGTCAAACATGAGAAAAGATGCCAAACACCTCAACTTGTTATTGTCAAGCCCTCTTATAGAACTATGCTATTGTTTCTGTCTTCACTCACAATCTTATTGACTATAGATAATTTAACATATTATTGTTTGCACTTTGGTCTATTTTTCTCACAGTCCACAGCAAGGAAGAAAGAGTTGAGCACAAAGGGTTTGGGAATGATGACAGGTGAAAAGCTCAGCTCAGGGATAACATAAATGTCAAATTGACAGTCAGGTATCAAAGAATAAGACAGAAAAGTTATAAACAAAATTGACGCAGTGTGGTGAGTTTTACTACTGTTGACCCTGGATCTCCAACAACAAGAAAAAAGTGAAACTATCTTTGATGTCCTCTGATTGCATGAAGTTTATAATCCATTTTTAAAAGACGTCATAAAACCATGGGGGAATTAAACCAGGGGAGAGATTATCTGAGACTCTAGTTTCTCATTTTACAGATGAAAAGCTGAAGTAATATGAGTTTCATCATCTACCTAAGGTTATAAATAAAGACTTATAATTAATAAAATTTTACTTGTCAGGGTAAATGTTAGTTATTTATAAAGTTCTCTATGTGAGGTAGTTTGTTCCTTAGCAATGTAGTGTGAGTGTGTGTGTGTGAAACTATAGTTATATGTATATATTCATTTTTATTTTTATACCAACATATGCATCTTTCCAGCAAGTATATATGAGAAACATATGTCTTAGTTATCAAGTATAACATTCCTCCAATATTTTTATAATATTTTTTAAACTCACTTTTGAGGTTGAACATATTTATGCTATTAAGATTCACTCTAAACGTACAAGTCTATGTCTAGGAAATAAACCTAATTAAGTCCAGAATCACTTAATAGTCAGTATTGGGGTGGGAATAAAGAAGTGTTCCCTGTTGGGTCCTGGTATCTTACGGTTACACATGATAACAGATGGACTTCACTTAGGTAAATCTATTAGGGATATGCCAAATGGCAAGCCAAAAAAGGAAGAAGAAAGCAAAGAAATATTGGTAACTTTCACGCCATGTGTTAGCCCTTTATTATGGTATGTTTGTATTTTCCAAATGTGATGCATGAGCCGCTTGCATGAGAATTACGCAGTCATGTGGTAGAGAAGTCGTTCTGATATCTGTGCAGGAAGAGAAGAAAAGAATGACGCATGAGTAGCCAGCATCTCAGGTTGCAGGGTGGGTCTGAAACTTCATGACGAGGCCAAAAATTTGGAGATCCAGAGCAAAATTTACCCCCTGTGCACACGTGTGTGTGTGCACGCACACACACACACACACACACACACACGGAAGAATTTGGAAGACTTGTAAAGGAAGTAATATCTAGATAGAAAACTGAAGAGTAATAGGAGTAACTGAAGAGTAACTGGGTAATAGAAATTACCCAGAAGAGATAGAAGTGTATCAAGAAAATAGTGCTTCAATAACAATAATTAGAATTAATCCATGTGCATAGATGTGGAAGGGAGAGAGAAAACACAGTGTATTTGGTCAACAATCTCTCAACCAGGGTCTTTGAGGAAGTAATTGTGAATCTTAGAGAATTCGATCAGCTTATATCAGAAAGGTATGTATCAGCCTGGGCAAGGAGACAGAGTTTGAGAAAGAAATCTTTTGAAATGACAGAGATTAAGCATGTTTAAATATTGACAGAGAGAAGTTGAAGAATCAAGAAAGGGAAAAGGTCATCGACAAAGACTGTCTTGTACAGATGCCATTGACACTTACCATCTGTTCCCTTGTAACTAGTAGGAAGATTTTCCTTATTTCTCTCCTCTCCTCAGAGTTATCTCCATTCCCTAATTGTTTTCCACTCATGAGTCTTACTTCTCACCCTTCTGAAATTTGCAGTTAACTCAATGCGCCCCACTGAGCTTGCTCTAACCAAGGTGATCCCCTCTGAAAACATCAGTAATCTACAGTACTTACTTCATTTTCAGTGACCTTTGATTTTACTGACCATTATCTTCTCAGAAGAATCTCCTCATAATCTTTCACATCTGCACAAGAATGTTTATGGCAATATTTTCATAATAGCCTCAAACTGGAAGCAATTCAAATATTTATCAAAATTATAAAGGATAAGGGCACTGGGATGGCACAGTCAGTTAAGCATCCAACTCTTGGTTTTGGCCCAGTCATGATCTCGGGGTTGTGGGATTCAGCCCCATGTCAGGCTCCATGCTCAGTGTGGACTCTGCTTGAGGATTCTCTCTCTTCCCCACACCCTTTCTTTCACCCTTAAAAAATTATAAATGATAAATTTTGTTGGTTTTATTTTTACTTTTACTTTTGTGGTCATTTTATTCAATGGACTATTATACAGTAATGAAAAGGAATGAACTTTAACTATTTATGGGCACTGACATGATGATTCTCACAAACATTAATGGTAAGTGGAAAGAGCCATAATCAGAATATATTTCCAGTTATTTAAAACTCAAACTTCAGAAGAAATTATATTATGCTTAGGAACTCAGGAGAAACATTATTTTCTGAGTGAGAGAAGAGTTGAAGTTGGTAAGGGGCACGTAGGGTTTTTTTCAGGGGTACCAAAAATGTTTTATTTTTTATCTGGTTTGTTATTACATGAGTTCACTTTAAAATACTTTATCAAATGGAACATTTGTGTTTTATTAACATTTATCTATGTGTGTTATATCTCACATTTTAAAAAAAATAGAAGCACTAAGTCAAGAATGCTAAATAAGACCATGCTTACCCCCTAGCTTTTATGACATTATGCTTCTGCATTTTTCTTATTTTTCTGACTGCATCGTCTCAGCATCCTCCTGTAGGGTCTACCGTCCCTCGAGTTTTGATATTAATCAAGACTTTTACTTATATCTGTCTTCAGAATTCCCCTTGGTAATCTGCTGCTTTAACAAGCCTCTGGTTATTATCCACAAGCTATCTATATATATTTCAAGTTCAGACCACTTTCTGAAACTCCAGGCCCACGTGCCCAACTCCATAATTAATATCTCTTCTGGAATGCCTCACAGCCATCTCAAATTCAGTATGCCGCTAACCTAAATATTGTCCTACCAGATCGTCTCCCTCTCCCAGCTTTCCCTCTTTGGATGAATAACTCTTTATACCCCATTGCCCACGCTGTGGACTTGGGAGTTATGCTAAATTCATCCCGGCCATGTATTCCCTATAAAATGCCAAACCCTGTGGAATCTACCTCCCAAATAAGCTCTAATTTGCCTGTGTCCCTTCAGTTTTCTTGCCAGCAAACTTTCCAGGCAACAATTAATTGCTTGCATTTCTGTGCAAGCATCCTTAGCGCATTCCTGACTTAAGCATTGCCCCCTATCGATCTAACCCACAAAAGAACAGCCAAATAAACATTTTTTAAATGTAATCATGAATTCAGATCTTGTCATTCGCCTAATAAATCTAGCATGTTTCTTCAAGTTTGTGTAAATAAATTTTTTCCATTGACTTGATAAATTTCATTAGGATAGATATATTGGCTCCCACTTCTCAAAGGACACCATGCATACCTACATTAAATAAAGGACTATAGTTATGCTAAACTTAAAATTACTAAAGAAAACATAAAATAATATTTCATAACCACCAGAGTATGCATGTCTGATAGTAGATCATTCATTTCCAGACCTTATCTTTTATAAGTACCTTATTCTAAGAGAAGGAATACCACCTATGATCTCCACATATTTTCTTCCATATGTTCTTGCCAATTCCAAACCTAACAGCTTGAAAAGTGTTGGGAACTAAAAAAAGAAACAGACTCTTCCCTTAGCTTCAATATCATGACACTCCAGGATTTGTTTGTCTAGATCTTCTCATCAGGCTTGAGTTGGAAAGCAACTTACCTTATGGAAATACAAAAACGCAAGACTGTGAATGCAGAGAATGTGTTTTTTTGTGTTTAGTGCTCTTGCCCTAACCCCTGAAACCCTGCCTGGACACAACAACTTTTTTTCTGTTAAAGAGTCTCCAATGAATGAATGAAAATAGAATCTGTTCTACTAGATTCTTTTTTGAGAATCTTTGCCAAAATTTCCCCAAAATAACTTATCAGTCAACAGGAGGCATTTAAAATGAAAGGTCATTATATAGAAGGGTAAAAAAAGGTGATGATCTAACTGAAGTGAAGTAGACCAGACACTACAGAAGACAAAAACAAAAACAAAACAAAACAAAAAAACAGGGTAGCTGAATCCTGTTAACTGATTGGTGGTAGAGAAAGACACAAGACATCTTCCAATGAGGCACTACCTTTTCATGTTCTTACCTAATTGAACCACATGTTGGTAGAGTCCCATGATCAGCTATCCTGCCTTTACCTGTGTCATCTTTCCGCTATATGGTGGCTTACTTACTTAGTGACCAAAATGCCCAATTAACACTCAGGTCAAATCATGTAGACTGACAGAAAAGAAGAATAGGTTAAGTGTCTCTCTGAAGTAGAATGGAGGAGATGGCATTGATTGAACTACTCTTGTCATCTGTGGAGGAATGAAAATTGGTAGGTGGTCTGAAAAACCATGCTAGTTGAGACAACATAGATAGGATAAAGCAATGAGTGAAATGGATAAATAGTTGGACCAAGAGCAAGACCTTCTGGTTTTCCTTCTCAGTTCTAATACTTCCTAGCAGAGAAGCCCTGGGGAATTCACTTAATTTTCTTGAATTTGGTTTTCACATGTGTAAAATAGGGATAAAAGCTACCTTGTCTACCTCTCTGAGGCTTTGGGAAGATCAGGCTGGATAATATCCATGAAACAGCTTTATGAAATTTATAGTTCCCTTTAAATCATCGTTTCTGTTATAATCATTATCATAAAGCACTCTAGCGTGTACAGTGGGACTTCTTTACTGAAAGTGTGTCTTTTGTCTTTTAAGAGAGATTCTAAGGTGAGTCCCACCTTTGTATTCAGTGGTAACTGAAGAGCTTATCCCTGGAGTCTGCGAAGTCAAAGCAGAGCACAAGAAACTGCACGTACAGGTCTGAAACCTGACTAAAGATCAGGGAACTACAGAGTATAGTTCAAGATAAAGCTGTCTCTTGATCACTTTCTCTGGGGAGAAAAAAGAAAAAAAGAAAAGAAAAAGGAACAAGAAGAAAAGGCAAAAAGACACTGCCGCCCAGAATGGAAGTCTTGATATAATAATGTCTGAGCCTGGCTTCTTGAGAGGAGTTTAATCATTGCTTAGTCAAGGAACAGCCAGAAGGAGGGCTGTCACCTCATTCTCTGAAGAGACAGGTCAAAACTCTGCCTCTGCTTTTTGTGGCAATTAATCCCACAGCATTCTCTCCACAAGAGACCCTGAGAATGGCAGGGGCTTTATAGATAGGAGGAATCTTTCTCACGGTTACACATCCAGATTCCGAGGAGAGTGTGCCTCTGTGTGTCCATCACAGCAGATAGTGACAGTATGGCTAGAGAATACTTACACAATAAAGGAAGAGAAAGAACCCTGAGTGTCTAAGTGCCTAATTAGAGATGCATTGTGTTTAGATTCTTGGTTAGCATTTTGAAAATATTTCCATGGTATCATCAGGGGAGCCTAATTTAAACAAAGTGGTTCATCTGAAATTTGGGTGCCCTATTGAATTAAAATCAGATATGAACCCAGTTGCTCCAATATTTTTTCTTCCAGAGAATACAAAGTTGGGAACAGGGATTTAATTTTGGAAAAATAAGAACCTCTCGACCTGCCTCACACATAACACATTAAAGCCAACCTAGCTATTTTTTTTTCCTTTGTTCACTTTTAGTTGATTCTAAACAAAGGCAAAGAAAAAGGAATTGTTTGATTTTGGATAATTTTGCACTTCCCAATTCTCAGTGACTTACCACATCTTTAAGCCCTCACCCTGTGTCACTTAACAATTTAGAGTTTTGCTGTCTCTAGCAAAGTCACAAGAAAAGGCAATTGTGACAGAACAGTGTCTAAAGTCACATATTTCAATATCACAAAGACGTTGGAGATAATTTATTTATGTCCTTTTAATTTGCAGATCACAAAAATGAGATCGAGAAAAATTAAATGTCTTCCAAGGTCACAAAACTGATTACTGTTGAAAACCCACGTTGTCTGACTCCTGCATCTGTGAAGTTCCCTGCATGTATTGTCTCTCTCCCTCTTTCCTCCAGACTTTGTTCTGTGCTAATGCTTCCAAACAAGAACTCAGTGCTCTGTAAGCATGCTGTGTTCTGCAGGCGGCAAGAATAAAACTATTGTGGTAATACATTTTCGTATTTTGCCTATATTGATAGGTCCAGAACGGGTGGTAAAGAACTCATTTTATGCCTTTCAAAAAATATCTGCTGTAAATAAACATCCTCCTCTGAGTTGCAGAGACAGTGTTGAAGCTCTGTGAACTAACATGCCAGCAACAGGGACTGTACTCAGAGCTGTTTTTCTATATATCCAGTAATGATATCATTTTATAAATAAGCTGATACAAACATTTAAAGAAGGAAAATAGACATAAAATGAAGTTATGAAAAATAAGGAATGCTTGAATGTGCAATATAATATTAAAAGAAAAACATGGATCTTAAGGTGAGCAACTACTGCATATATGCCTACCATTAAAATTAATGAAATGAAATGAATGAAAAACAAGTGTTTATATAATTACAAATATTTGGCATTCACTAAGATGTCCAGTATTCTTCTCCTGACTAAAAAGTGAAGAAGCGAGATATGGAGCTTTTTAAGTTTTATTTTGGTATAACAGTATTTTCCATCCTCAAGGTGCCTGGATATATAGGTACCGTAGGCTGAACAGTGTGTCCCCCCAGTGTACCACCTCCCACAAAACACACACACACACACACACACACACACACATGCACACACAGATACCCACATCCTGAGCCCCAGAATCTGTGAATACTTTCTTATTTGGAAAAAGGAAATTTGGAGATGTGATTAAATTAAGGATGTTGAGATGGAGAGATCATTCTGGATTATGCATGTGGTCCAATATGTAATCATAAGACTCCTTGTATGAGGCAGGTGGACATTTGACAACAGGAGAGCCAAAAGCCATGTAACCACAGCAGCCGAGATTGCAGTGACATGGTCAAGAGCCAAGGAATATGGCAGCCACCAAAAACTGGAACAGGCAAAGAACAGATATTCCTCCCAAGCCTCTGGACTGAGCCAGCCCTGCCACCTCCTTGATTTTGGTGCTCAAAGACTCATTTCAGTCATCTGGCCACTAGAACTGCAAGAGAATAAATGTCTGTTATTTTAAGCCATTGAGTTTGTAGTGATTTGTTCCAACAGCAGTAGGAAACTAATATAATAGCAATAGATACATTTGTTAAAATAAGGAATGGAGTTACCTAATCAGAAAAATATTAAAATTAAATTGTGTCCTTACCCCAGGACTTTGGAGGAAAAAAATCTCACTGAAAGGTTTAGTATCTTCATATGATCATCTTGTTTTCTTGTTGTTAAATTCATCAGAAAAGGGAAACACATAATATGTCATCTAACCTGTGGTCTGGATTAGGCATTGGCAGAATTTGGCAAATCCTAATAATACCAAAGATGGCTCGTCCAGGATACTTGCAAATAAATTACTCAGTAGGAGCTGCTCCCAGTTGATGTTCATTCCAATGTACAGATTTCATAGCTAAGTATTTTTTCCTCTGATATTCTCTCTATATCTTGTCATACTCACTTAAAGTAAACTGTTGTTTAAAGTGATGTACTACACTGGTCTGCACCTGGACGTTTCCAGGATGTGGGAATCTTGCAGGTCACAGTATCATCAACGATCCTTACCAGGCCCGAGGGAAAACATAAATGAAAGCAGGTGAGAGGCCCTTAACTGTTGCTCTCATATCTGCTCCCCCAATACCCATCTCATCTATTTACAGGGTATTATTACCTAGTGGCAGAAGCCAAATTCTAACCAATACCGAGAACTCTCTAGGGAGCAGTAACCTGAATTGGAATAAAGGTCAGGCTATTTACAAGAATGTAAATGTGAAGGTGTCTGCTCATTTTATTTTATGGACCTGTTCACAAATATCCCTGGGAAAGAGAACAGGAGATTAAATAAAAAGTAAGTTTTAATAGGTAGAACAGAGAATTTGGAAGCTGAAGATCTGTAAGTGAATCCGAGTTTCACCCCTTTACTTTTCTCATGTACTGCAGCAGATACAAACTAAGGTGAATCCCAGTGAGTCATACTCATGTAAAATACACCCCCCTTCTCCCCCAAGAGGATGGGTGCAATCTGTGATTTGCTTCTGGTCAATAGAATATGGCAAAGGTGACATCACTCCATGATTGCATCACATTGTATGAGACTCCCATCTCGGCAGATGAGACAGATTCTTGCTAGCTTTGAAGATATTAGGTGCCATGTTGTAAAGCCTGTGGTAGGATTATGTGATAAGACCTGAAAGAGAGGGTAATGCAAAAAGCTGAGAGTGATCTATACATGCCAGCCAGCAAGAGATCAGAATCTTCTGCAAACAATTATATGAGCTAGGAAGAGAACCAGACCCTAGGAAGGAACACAACTTGACGGCAGCCATGGGAGACCCAAGAGGGCTCGGCCAAACTATGTCCTAACTCCTGACCCACAGAACCTATGAGATAATAAATGTGTGTTGTATTAAGCTGCTAGGTTTGTAATAATTTATTAAGCCACAATAGAAAATTAATACAGCCATAAAATCTGTAAGTCAGCTTCTTAGAGTTTGTCAAACAATACACATAGAATAACTTGTACATAGTAAAATTCAGTGAATATTAGTTATCAACGTGCTTAATGAGGATTTTGAAAAGTAAGGGATTAAAACCAGGCAAGATCTATAAACCTATAGTTCTATAATTTTTTTCATATATAAAGGTGCTAGATTATCCTTAAGCTTTGAGTACTTTGTTGAGTACTTTGTTGAATTCCCAAGCCAAAATAAACAGTCGAATCAATCTAAAGATTTGGAGGACAAACATTTTGTTACTGTCGTCACCGTGTATGGATTCCACTGTTTTACAGCTTGACATATCTAGTCTTTGACACTGACATCACATTCTTTCAGTAGAATTCATTTCATGTAATTTATTTTAAAAGAATCACCTTAATCCCAATAGAAAATTGTGAGTTAATTTTTAGGGAGAAGAACAAACTAGAACAAACTGGACTCTAGATCTGAACTTGTACTTGGCCAACACTTTGCAAACACATCCCTTGTGCAGACTTTGAAGTCAAAGACCTGAGCTTACATCTAAGTTCTGTTATTACATCTTATTGGACCCTGAAAGTCCCTTCTCCTGGTACCTCAATTGTCCTAACTTCAAATGAAAGTTTCCCTTGTTGTTATTGCTGATGTCCATGAAGATATTTGCTAAATTGTAACTGCCTATGAAATGTTACTCATTATTTATTTTCCATTTTACTGATCCTTTAAAAACATAAGAATGACAAATAAGAAAAATAAATAGGTCTCTCATGTGTTCTCATTTTTTACAATCTCAGTAATGTAGTTAAATTTTTGTTCTGTGATAGTCATTTTTAAAAGAAGTTATTTTAACTCTCTCTTTTTTTTTCTTCTCTGGCAGTTACATCTGCTGCTCTCACACTCATTATCCTTCCCATCTCTTCAGTTTCTTTCATTCGAGTGAGAAAATCCATCAAGGCGATCAAAGGAAATGTCAAACATGGTAAAAATGTTGAGTTAGATCATCAGCGTACTTCAAAGACGTCTGACTATGGCATTATCACAAGAAAGTAAGTGCCCAGCAAACTGTTATCAAAATCACTGATCAGGTCTTAGAAGAAATTAATCGTGCTACATGTTAAAATTTGTGACAGAGAATCTTGGATTTTATAACTCCTAAAAAGCAATATTGCATATAACGTAGCACTGTATGTAATGCAACGTGCATTAGTAGGTTTGGAAGGCAGGGCCTCCAGTCCGATGAGTAGTCAGTCCTCAAAGGGTTTACTCCATTGAACTTTGAATGAAACACCTAGGGAAAACATTTATAACTATTATTTCTAAGGAAGAAAGCAGTGAATACTTTTCTATCTAAAATATCGTACTTCTTAACTATGCGGTGGAATATATAATTCTGGATGGCAGGTAATGAGCCTATTTGCTATTTTTTTTTAAAGATTTATTTACTTATTTATTTGAGGGGTGGGGAGGCAGAGGCAGAGGAAGAGAGAGTCTTAAGCAGACTCTGCCCTGAGCATGGAACCTGATGTGGGGCTCGATCCCACAACACTGAGATCACCACCTGACATCACAACCTGAACTGAAACAAAGAGTGGGACACTTAACCCACTGAACCACCAAGTCACCCCTCAATGATCAGATATTTCTTATACATATTTAGTATAAAGTAATATTTGCTCATCTAAAATTTTTATCAGAATAGAAAAGCATACAAAGAAAACCAAAATTTTTCTCTCCCATTCCTAGTTCTTCAAAATATGACTGGCCTTAACCTAGTCTGTGTTTCAAGTGATGTTCTAGCAAGGAAGGACATTTTCACTGATACCTGAAGCAAAGGTTAGGATGTAGCCATTGTATAACATGAAAAAGATATTACTATTAGAAGAAAAGTCATATGTAAAAGTCCTTGGAGAATGTGGAAATAGTGTTGAGGAAAGTTAAAGAACTTTAGATTTCTGGAAGATAGAGATTAAAGAGAAAAGTTGTGAGAGAAGAAGCTATAAAATTAGAAAGGGATTATGGGATCTCATAAACCATGTTGAGGAGTGTAGACTAACCTGATGGAAGAAAGGTAGTTACTTAGATAACTTAAAGATGAGCAGGAGACAGACCTACGTTGTGTGTTAAAACAAAGGAAAATATCAGCATTTTGCTTTTAACAGTTTGGCTGCTTAGATATTCTAAGAAACAAACAGTTGGGATCATTGTTTTAAAGGTAAAGATGAGATCACAAAGACAAAGGGAACCCTAAAGGGAAAAAATTTAAGAAAAAGCTTAAATCAGAACATTATCGTAAAAACCACAGGTCACCATGGAAGCATAAGACCATATCACACACTGGATTTCAATTGTTTTTTGGGTGGTGAGAGAGAAGTTTGGTAATTTGGAGGATCTGAGCAGAGATATCCTCTATGTAGACCTAGGACCACTGCAGGACCAGAAACCCAGTGTAGTGTGTACGTAAGAAAAACACCTCTTCTCTGGCAAAGAAAGTTGCCAGGAAATATTTTGTGTCTCAGACCGAGTCAGGTTGAAAAATGAGAGTCTCTACCAAGAATCTTAGTTATGATGGGGTATAATTTGGTATAATGTAAGCAGTTAAAAGCTCCTAAGAGACAAATTAAACTTAAAATTGTCTGTGGTGAGTAATGCCATTGTCTTTCTGACATAAAGAAATGCTGTCCTCCTGGAGGAATATATCTTCAGCACAGGACCAGCATCATTTCCACAGCAGACTTCTCATCATAAACTTTAGAGGTCAGAAGGCTTTGGGCTCATGTATTCATAGTGCTAAAAGCAAAAAAACAAAAACAAAACAAACAAACAAACAAACAAAAAAACAAACCCAAAAAACAAACAACAACAACAACAACAACAAAAAAACCCTGTCAAGCAAGAATCCTGTAACTGACAACCATCCTTCAAATGTGAGGGAGAAATTAAAACATTCCCAGATAAACAAAAACTGAGGGAGTTCATAACTACTAGACCTATCCTGCAAGAAATCCATGTTTAAAGATTGGTAGACTTAATACAGATAAGATGTCAGTACTGCCCAAAGAGAACCAGATTCAGTGGAATCCCTACAAAAATCCTAACAATGTTTTATGCCGAAATAATAATCCATCCTAAAATTTATGTGGAATCTCAATGACCCTGAATAGCCAAAGCAATCTTGAAAAAGAAGTACAAAGTTGAAAAGCTCAAACTTAACTAATTTCAAAACTTATTACAGTTACTATTCAGTAATCAAAGTGGTGTGGGATTGATAGAAAAACAGACATAGAGATCAATGGAAAACAACAGAGATCCAAGAAATAAGTCCTTGAGTGTATATTCAAATATTTTTTTTACACGGGAACCAAAACCATGCAATGGATAAAGGACAGTCTTTTCAATAAGTGGTCTTGGAAAAATTGGCTATCCACCGGGAAAAGAATGAAGTTGACCCTTACCTAACACCACATGCAAAAATTAACTAAAAACTCATCAAAGACCTAAAGATAAGAGCTAAACTATAAAACTCTTATAAGAAAACATAAGGGAAAAGCCACATGAAAATAGATTTGGCAGTGATTTCTTGGATATGAAACCAAAGTCACAGACAACAAAAGAAAATTATAAACAAACTGAACTTTGTGAAAATTAAGAATTCTGTGTATCAAAGAACACTATCAACTTAGTGATAAGAGAGCCTACAGAATGGGTGAAAATATGTATCAATCATATCTGATAAGAGATTAATATTCAGAATATATAGAAAGTTTCTAAATTCAATACAGCAATGACAATAAAACCCAAACAACTGAATTCAAAGATGTGAGCAAAGAACTTGGATAGACGTTTCTCCAAAGAAGGTATATAAATGGTCAATAAGCACATGAAAAGATGCTCAACATCAGTAATCCTTAGGAATGTGCAAATAAAAATCCCAATTAGACAGTATTTCACATCAGTTAAAATGACCACTATCAAAAAAGAAATAAACGAAACAGAAAATAATAGGTATTTACAGCAGATGGAGAAAGTGGAACACCTATGCATTGCTGGGAGGAATATAAAATGGTGCAGCCACTGTGGAAAACAATATGGAAGTTTCCTCAAAAAAATAAAAATAGAATTACCACATGATGATGATCTCCAGTTCTGGGTTCAGACCCAAAATCATTGAACTCAGGATCTTGAAGAGTTTTTAGTATACTCATGTTTATAATGGCATTAGGCACAAGAGCTAAATATGGAAATGACCTAAAGATCCATCAACAGTCCAAAAGCATCCTGACTTCAGCTTGTAAGTGCTTTGTCTTCGAGTCTTTTTCAGTGATTCAAGGGGAAAAAAATAATCCTTTAAGTCACATTCACTTTGTTAAAATCTGGGAATCTAAAGATGATTCAAGTAGCCTTACCGGAAATGGATAAAAAGCACACAGGATGTTTTTTGTAGGTCTGCTTCATATTATAACAATTCTAACTTTTTAAAAAAAGTTAAATCAAGAGATGAGGACATGCTTGGTGCCTCTACATCTCTTTCTCTTCATATCTAACATAGTCAGTTGTCTTACTCAGTTTGGGCTACTGTAAAGAATACCACAGACTAGGTGGCTTAAACAACAAATGTGTACTTATGGTTCTGGAGACTGAAAGGCCGAGTCAGGGTGCCTGCATGGTATGGTGGCTGGTGAGGGCCCCTTTCCTGATTTATAGATGGCAGTCTTCTTGTTGTATCCTTCAACGGCTAAGAAGGGTTGGCTCTCTGCCTCTTTATGTGAAGGTACTAATCCCATCATGGGGCTCCATCCTTTTTGCCTAATTACTTCCTAAATTTCCCACCTCCAAATACCACCCCATTAAAGCTCGGATATATGAATTTGGAGGCGGAGGGCACAAACATTCAGTCCACAGCACCCAGAAAATTCTGTTGCTGTATTTTTTTCTAAATTGTGCACAAAAACAGAACAATTCTTTAGATCATCATTTTCTTGTAATTCATCATAGAGAGCAAGAAGAAAACATTTGGAATTTGCATCATTCTGTCTGCAAATATCACTGGCCAGCTCTCAGAGATCATTAGTTACCTTTTCCATTTTTCTCATTGTATGTTGATGTTCTTTCTAGCTTCATATAACATTTTCCTCACTATCCTAATATTTCTTAACAATAATCTCCTTGATCCTCTCCCAGCTTCCACTGAGTCTTCTCAAGGCATGCCCAGCTTTCAAAAACAATCCCCCAAAATCTTCTCAGCTTGTATCTACCAGCCAAGATTCAGAAGAGAGAAGATAGGCCTTCCTTGCGGTAAGAGGAGTATACGGGAACCTGTGGCCATTTTTATTTTGTCATGTATGTCAACTGATACAAACACAAGAAGGAAAGCCCTTATTGAGCACATTTTGTCTTGGTCATATTCTAACACTTTTGCTAACATCCCCTTGGTCAAGTCCAAAGTCAAGGGACAGGAAAATGCACTCTTCTATCAGTGGGAAGAACTGTAAATTTGCATGGCAAACGGCAGGGAGGTGCATATTTGTGGTCAATAATTCAGTCTCCCAGAAAAGCTCTTAGTGGCAAAACATAGCCTCACTTTTCTTCTATCTTCATATTAAACCCTACTTCAAAGTCCTCTTAGAGTCTGAAGGCAGCAAGTTATGTTTAAGATTTTATTTATTTAGTTGACAGAGAGAGAGATTACAAGTAGGCAGAGAGGCAGGCAGAGAGAGAGGAGGAAGCAGGCTCCCCACCTATCAGAGAGCCAGATGCAGGGCTAGATCCCAGGACTGGGGCTCGATCCAAGGACCCTGAGATCATGACCTGAGCCGAAGGCAGAGGCTTTAACCCACTGAGTCACCCAGGCTCTCCTGAAGGCAGCAAGTTTAATAGGCATTTCAGTACATATCTATGTATGGAATTGAGAAGTGCTTGGGCCAGGTTCCAAAGAGGAAGAAGAATCCTATTTTTCACCAAATCTGGGTCCTGTTCTGGTACACTTACCACATACTTCAGCTCTGTGGGAAGAGAGCACTGAGACATACACACGTACACAAAGAAGGAAGGTTGTCCTGTCGGTCTGCTTTACTTCTCTAAGATTCCATATGAACTAAATAATCATGCCATTTTAGTAAAAAAAAAAGTGATTTTAGTCATGAAATGAGGTTTCCTTTTGCCAGAGGGTGGCAAGAATGGAAAGATCACAATTTGTAATAATTGATTTTTAATGGTAATTGAGGTATATGTGGGCATATAAGTTGTACCCAAATACAAACCATGACGCTCATGAAAGGAAAATTCGTGATTATCTGCATACTGTGCTCCTATCCCATTAGGAAATAGAAAATCACACTTCTAGAAGAGCTTTCAATTAATGGCTATTATGTATTATAGTATATCTACTTTTTTATTGTGTCATTAATGGATAATATGGTACAATTAGTCCTTAAGCATGTGATTAATATTCTACTAACTGCTTAATCCTATTTGGCATTCATTACCAGTGAATAGATATTTAATTAATGCCTGCTTATTCCTTGGCAACAACACAGATGAAGTTTTCTTATTTCTCTGTGCATATACCCCACTTTCCCTATCTTCTCTCAAGAAGACCTCAACTTTTATAGTGACACCCATTTAAGGAAATATCAGTATATGTTGTACATAATCAGTATGTACTGGTATAGCTCATTTTATTAGTGGTGCTATTGTTTTGTAAATAACGTGTTTAGAATATAAAATATTTTAGGATGTACATGATTTTTTAACCCTAACTGAGAAATCATGAACAATGTCTGTAGCTTTCACTTCTCCCATAATTCATAAACTATAGCTACTCTAAAGACAGCAAACTAAATGCCATTATTAAAAAATCAATGTAAGTGTGTCAAGGTGATGTCACCACTTCAAAGGACAATAGAAAGTTCAACAGTTATACGAATATATCAGAGAAAAGTATTCACTGGAGTCTAAAATACTGTGAATAAACAATTCCTGAAGCTTATTTTTCCTGAGGAAGGATACCAGTTACTTGGCAAAGGGCAGAGAGGAATCTATCTATATAGATATAGATACAGATATATGATCATAGAATTTTCACGTTCTATGAATATAGCTGAAATAGCAAGAGGTTGAAAGTCTGGGGGATGAGGAAACAATCATTTCAAGCCTTTATTCGTATACTTATTTCCTTTCAATTTATAATTCGTATCGTGGCAAATATTATTATTTATAAATATCTATCCTCAGGACTGACATAAAATATGGAAACTGTCTAGGAGGGGTTAGAGATTTTTAAACGATAGTCCCTATCATTAGCTTTTTTCAATCTCTGCATGCACTTTCACTTTGCATCCAACCAGGCATGCTGATTTCTTGATAAATTTTATTTATTTCCAAATATTTGTGTCTTTACATCATGTGCATGCAACTATTATTCTGAGTAATTAGGATGAAATTATAAACCAGTCTCTTTTATTTCCTGGATGGATGTTAAAATCCAATGTACTTTGACCTCCCCCTCCAGAAAAAAAACACAAAAAACCCACATAATTCTTCTAAGTCAACAATTTAAGTAAATGGTCAGAGGGGCATATTTGTAACTCACAACGCTGTAGTGAAACAAACAAACAAAAAATCCTCCTCAAAAATACTTTCTCGTGATTATTCTGCAGCCTTGTTTTCAAATGTAGTCCTGACAAACTTATTTGTAACCGCTCTATAGTATTGTGCAAATTCTAGGTTGTCTATCTCATAATTTTCATTAGTATCTATCATTTTTCATAGTTTGATGCATCAGTTAAACTTTCTATTTTTTCATCCTATTGCACATCTTAGAGTAGACATCACTGAGGACATCTGAGAAAGTCCAGTACAAGAGATTAAAATCCATAATGCATTAATATATACTTGTGTGTATATAAAGGAAGAAAAACCTTTCTCAGCTGTCTTTGGGTCTATGGATGGATCTGAAAATTAAGCTGATAAAGAGAGATGAACAGGAGAAGAGCATATATATTTATTTTATATAAGTTTTATATGGCACAGGAGACTTCATAAGGAAATGAAGACTCGATGAAATGGTTGACCCTTAGTACTTTTATGATCGGAGTAATGAAGAGTGGACCCCTGGGGAGAGATTTGGTAGGTCAGAGGGTATGAGGGAAGTGTAGCAAATTGGGGGAAACAGTAGGTTCTGTTTGTTCAGATTCACCTCAGTGTCCCTTTGTCTTCAAATTCCTTGCTTATTTCATTCCTTTCCTCAGGGTAGAAGGAGGTTCCCCGTACATAAAGTCTGGTTGAATTTAGGAGAGAAGGGCCAGGGGAAGGTCAGGGTCAGGGTGGACTTCCTACTTCTACCATTTTATCCAACTTCTTCAGCTTAAAACATTCAATACCCTAAGGTGCCATATTTTAGGGTAGCCTGTTCTAAATCCCATCAGTTATATACTAAGTAAGCAAATCCTTAGCACACATAGAAAAGCAAGTGGTCAGAGTTACCTGGATTTTATTAAAGACATTTTAATGGAGAAGCAAGCTTTGAGCATGGTTCTGAAGACAGGTGGAAAGGAAGGAAACAGCAGGTCCTCAAGCTCAAACAGAGAGATAACACATAGCAACTCTGTCCACCCCACCATTCCTGTTACTTTATTTACCTATAGTTAAGTACGCTCTTTTCTCCCCCTCTCTCTCAACACACACCCTCACTCACAAATAATCTTTTTTTTTCCTGCCTTATTGAGATATTTTCTGACCTCGGGACAAAGAATAAATAATTTACCTTTCACACCTTCTTTATTGGACTATAATCCAAATAATTTTATATTTTGAAATTAATTCAAAAATCGCCAAGTACGGGGGTGCTTGGGTGGCTCACTTGCTTAAGCCTCTGTCTTTGGCTCAGGTCATGATCTGGGGGTCCTGGGAGTGAGCCCTGCTTTGGGCTCCCTGCTCAGTGAGGAGTCTGCTTCTCTCTCTCTCTTTTCCTCTGCCCCTCCCCACCACACGTTCTCTCTCTCTCTCTCTCTCTCTCTCTCTCTCTCTCTCTCAAGTAAATAAATAAAATCTTTAAAAAATAACCAAATACTATAAAGAAAAACATATTTTTAATTTTTAATAAATAATTATGAGATTTTTAAAATATGAAAGTACCATATATCACGATCCACGATAAAGTAGGGGTGTGTGTGTATGTGTGTGTGTATTTGTACATGTGCATATGGTACACTTATGTATATGTGCTTGGATATGTATATGGGTGTACACACATGTTTAGGGGTATGTATACTAGGATAGACCCTAAAAAGGTGGTGGGCAGTAAGCAACTCAACTAGCAAACGGAGGCAGCCCCATCAAAGATAAGTACACTAAAAAAGAGGCTA
This sequence comes from Ailurus styani, assembly GCA_002007465.1. Classification (NCBI taxonomy): domain Eukaryota; kingdom Metazoa; phylum Chordata; class Mammalia; order Carnivora; family Ailuridae; genus Ailurus; species Ailurus styani. Next base: position 73,992 of record LNAC01001463.1, read on the forward strand.
TGTGGGACTCATTCTTAACATGTGTTTTTGGCATACCATTAAAGACAAAAAAAAAACCATACTAAATTTTACTGATTTTCCAGGAAGTAGAGGCCCACCATTCGTCTTAAAGATCAAAATAGCTTTGTATTATTTTGGGGGCGTGATATTTGTTTTGATATTACAGAATTTATTAGATGATTTCAACGGAATGTTTTTTAGTTTGTCATTTAAATGCATGAAAAACAAATTCATAGTTTCATACCTCTAGGTAGATGTTATGAGTCTTGAGCCATGATAAAAATGACAATAATCTTCTTTCATACAATGGTAATAAGAATAAAGAGGATCCTTTGATGATAAATGCCACTTTTGCAACCTAGGTTTCTGTTTGGCGCCAAAAAGCTGAGGAAAATATGCAGAAGATTTTATTAAAGTGTGTTCTTTCCATCGACCTTCATGAGAGCATTTTTTTTTTTAATCTGATGTTACCTGGACTCTTCTACCCCCTTTCATCTGCTAGTTTAGTACGATTGGGGTTAATTGTCCCCCACAGGACATGAAATAGTTAATAAGTTACGGGAGCTTGGCGAGCTTATGCTCAATGAAAAGAGCAGCTAAGAGGCTTGCAGAGTTTGGGAAATAGAGTTCCCAGGAAGTACTCCGCATTCCCAGATGGCTCCAAGCATTGAGACGTGTGTCCGTCGTCGGCAAATTTTTAGGCCTATCGATGTTTCTAGGTCACTGTTGTCAAGGAAATGACTTCAAGTCGTGGAGAAATGATGTACGTACGTGCAAATCATTTATCTATAAAAGGAGCACATTTATAGTAATAGTGTAAGTAAAATGGATTTTTTAAAGAAAACATGGGTTTTGTGCATTTGCTCCACATTTAGTATCGTAGTTTGTGTCAGTCTGGATATTGTTTAACTCTCCTCCAAAGAGGGAAACGTGTGTTCGCCTCTTGATTTGCCATCTGCCCAGCAAAGGCAAATAGCCCTTCCTCTCAGAGGAGAGACAGAGTTTCAGCTCTGACTCAGAATTTCAGCGGCAGAGACGTATCTAGAGTCCTCTCCATCGGGAATGACACCTGCTTAGAAAACATTGCATTAAACCACACTTACGTCCTGGCTTCCTCCTCCCTCTTGCCCTTCTCTCACTGTCTTCTCTCTCTCTCTCTCTCTCTCTCTCTCTCTCATTTAACTTGAAAATAGCATCTGTCCCTCCTCTCGTTGCTCCCAAAGTGTAGTTTTCTGAATGTTCGAGTTGAGAAGCTGTGTAGAATTGGCTAAATTAAATTTAATGAAGGGAAAAATGTGACTTCCTCTAAGACTAGGTTCCCTAAATTTAGTTTTCCACCTTTATTTTTATCATATTCTTAATTATGCCTTATGAAAAGTATAATATTCTTGCAGGAAAAAATCCAGGTTATTCTGGGAAATGAGTGTTCACACTATTATGTAATTTTAATGCCGTTTTTTTTAAAATTTCTAAGACAATAATGCCTTATTAGCTTCAAAATGGGGCACTGGGGCATTTACAAAAAGAAAAGAATGGAAGTTCTTGAATAGACTTTTCTTCAAAGAGATTGAAAATAGCTTCTGATGTTGTGAAAATGTGGGGGGAAAGTCAATGGAAGATGCTGATGAACTCGGTGTCCTGCTGGTAAGTCTTTGCCATAGATGCTAACTAAGGTCACCTTGGATGTTCAGCTGTGTCTGATTCTTCCCATGCTGAGGGAGAGAAGAACCAAAGATCAAAGGTTCTCAGCACGGTCAGTGCTTGTGCGGCCATTTTACAACACACATTCTGCAATTTACTTTTCCTCATGATTTCCAAAAGCATATGATGTCTTCATTCTCATGTAATGATGAACAAATATAATATCTAATAAAATAATATGTGTTAATGGGGAAATAACTAGGATGAGGAAATGTGGATGAAAATGGTACTTGAACTTGCTCCTCACGTCCAGAGAATCTGCTTTAAATAAGGTGTGCAGCCTGGGAGTTAGGATTTGTTAAGAACTTTCCAGAAGATTCTGACATACAGCTAACGCTCCGCTCACTGGTTTGAAATATATGTAGAATTCCTTTGAAGGTGACAGCCACACACATCCATATATATATAATCTCACATTATGTGCAATTTCAAAATTCTATATACCTATATATGATAACTCTCATTTTAGTAATGATAATTTCTTCAGTAATTAACATCATGTGGTTAATTGTCTCTTCAATATGGCAGTTCCCAAGAAAATGTAAGATACAATCTGGCAAATTATGATGCACATGTGTATCGTTCATCCAGAGATGAAGGACCAGGACTGAGATTTCACACAGAGAGTCTAGCATAAAATGAACTGCAGTGTTCAATGACTAATTTTTATCTTGGACTTGATTCTCAGGAGTTTCTAGTTTACTCCTCATGGAAAGAAAATGAGTATGTGCATATTAACATGACACACCCTAATAATTAGCAAATTGCAGTCATTCTGCAGTGTTATTGGTTATTTTCTTGTACATTAGTATTGCACTGTTAACATCTTACTGGTTCGTGACTTTGATTTTGTATCTATTCTTCTAATCAATGCAGAATGATCTATTAGAGGTTCCCGCTTGAGAAAGAAAGGATTTATTTGAATTACCTCTCAAATGGTTGTTTAACAAGTTAATTCACTTGCTGGTTGGTTGGTTTGTGCTTGGTTGGTTTACTTTTGCCTTTTTTTCTTCTGTTTTGTACAGCGTTCCAATATGTGTTAGATACTAACTTATTTAATAGATTTGATAAAGTGTGTTTTCCTTAGAAACATTAAGCTCTAATCAAAATGCTCAATCTAGGGCGCCTGGGTGGCTCAGTGGGTTAAAGCCTCTGCTTTCGGCTCAGGTCATGATCTCAGGGTCCTGGGATCGAGGCCCGCATCGGGCTCCCTGCTCGGCGGGGAGCCTGCTTCCCCCTCTCTCTCTGCCTGCCTCTCTGCCTCCTTGTGATCTCTCTCCCGCTGTGAAATAAATAAATAAAATCTTCAAAATGCTCAATCTAGAGATTGAAAAATACAATTCTGGCAAAAACAAAGTGACTTAAATGGAAAGAATGGGGGCTTTTAATTCAGTCAGACAAAATTTCAAACTCCCGCTCTCCAGAGGCTAAGAACATACATAGACTTGACAAGTTTTGTAACAACTCTAGTCTCCGTTTCCTCAACAGCGAGTAGGTGTAAGTAATACCTGCTTTATGGAGTTTTTGTGAGAATTAGAGATAAAATAGTTAAAGTGTGTAGTACTCGGTAAATTCTCAATAATAATAGTTATTAATTAATATATATCACAATGCACATTATGCTGCAATGTGTATTTAAACATTACAATTGCTATTTGAATGATTTGTGAAGTGATACCTATGTGTATTTTGTTTAAATGATAATCCTTACTTAAGTTTATGAATTTATATCTTCATTTATTTTGCTTATACTCTAATCTTTCCTAGAGTTAGAATATCAGGGTTTTTTAAAGTTAATATATTATATAGAATAGCATTATTTTTAAATAACTCATGAACAGGCGATTGAAGATTTTAAACATTTTTTTTTTAATTTGAGACAGAGAGAGAGAGAAGGTGGGGGGTGTAGAGGGGCAGAGGGAGGGAAAGAATCTTCAAGCAGACTCTCTATTGAATGCAGAGCTCTACACCAGGCTGATCCTATGACCCTGAGATTACGACCAGAGCTGAAATCAACAGTCAGATGCTTAATCAACTAAGCCATCCAGGTGTCCCAGATGACTGAAGAATTTAATGTACTGTTTAAAGCATTTATTATTTAACCCTCCTTCATGAAGTCCAAATATGGCAGATTTTACTAAGCTGCATGGTAAATGTTTATATTCATTTATTAAACAACTATTTATTGAGTACTTATATTTGAAAACTTCTGCACTGGAAATTCCTATATAAGTTCCATTTTTGCTTAGGAGGCAGCTATTGAAAAACAAAGAATGAAATTATTTTATTAAAACTGTAGTAAATGCTAAGAAATTCATGCAAAATGGCATGAGAAGTTTACAATGGAGGATATGACATAATTTGGGGAGGATAGATAAGGCTTCTCTGAGGAAACAATATCTGAACTGAGCTACCAATAATTTGTAGATATTAACTGGATGAAATGTGAGTGTGTTGAGAGGGGCCATTTCTATGCTGAGGTACAAAATGGACCAGTTTCTTGTGACAAAAAGGGAAATAGCAAGATTGAGAAATTTCAACCAGGCTAAGGTAACTGTGAAGCAGAGAGTGAAGTTTAGAGTTGTTTGAGAAGGGGCTAGTGATTTTTTCTTTTCTTTCTTTTTTTTTTTTTTGCAGAAGATACATAGGTTCTTGTAATGTTTAGGATTTCTTTTTTCTTTATCTCATGAGCAATACTGAGCCATTGGATTGTTTTAGGCAGGGGGGAAGAGAAAGCTTAAGAATGGAAACAGAAAAGATATTTTAGGTATAGTTAAAGAAGAAGAGAAACATACCAGAAATATTCAAATATAAAATTGATAGGACTCAGTGCATGAGAAAAAAATGGTGTATATACTGTTATATAACAAAAATTCCATCAAGTTTTAATCTTTTTTTATCATCTTAATTTTATTTTATTTTTTTCAGTGGTCCAAGATTCATTGTTTATGTACCATACCCAGTGCTCCATGCAATACATGCCCTCCTTAATACCCACCACCAGGCCCACCCATCTCCACTTCCCCCTCCCCTCCATAACCCTCAGTTTGTTTCTCAGAATCCAAACTCTCACATCTTTCATCTCCCCCTCTGATTTACCCCAATTCACTTTCCCTTTCCTTCTCTTAATGTCCTCCATTTTATTCCTTATGCTCCACAAGTAAGTGAAACCATATGATACTTGACTTTCTCTGCTTGACTTATTTCACTCAGCACAATCTCCTCCAGACCCGTCCATGTTGATACAAAAGTTGGGTATTCATCCTTTCTGATGGCTGAGTAATATTCCATTGTATATATGGACCATGTCTTCTTTATCCAATCGTCTGTTGAAGGGCTTCTCAGCTCTTTCCACAGTTTGGCGATTGTGGACATTGTTGCTATGAATATTGGGGTACATATGGACCTTCTTTTCACTACATCTGTATCTTTGGGGTAAATACCCAGTAGTGCAATTGCAGGATAGGTAGGGTAGGTCTATTTTTAATTTTTTGAGGAATCTCCACACTATTTTCCAAAATGGCTGCACCAACCTACATTCCCACCAACAGTGAAAGAGGGTTCCCCTTTCTCCACATGCTCTCCAACACTTGTTGTTTCCTGTTCATTTTGGCCATTCTACCTAGTGTAAGGTGATATCTCAATGTAGTTTCATCAAGTAAATCTTTAAGATCTCATTGGCTTTATTAAACAATTCCTGGATCTGGTAGCATCCCATCTAGCCAAAGAGTTGTACAAATTGGAAGGTTTTTATGGAAGGACAGGGGGGCAAGAAGTTTATTAGGAAAAGGATTGTTCCAGGAAAGGTAGCTTTCCTGCAGGGGGAAAAACAAGGGACCTTCATGCAGATTGCCTCATCATTCTTTGGAGGATGGCAGATTCATTGACATGCTGATGGAAAAATTCCTGACTGACCAGTTAAGCCTACATTTCTGGGAGAGGTTGAAATTACAGTTAGATTAGGTTTTAAGCCCCAGTTTGGCAACTCCATCTAAGTGCTACCATTCTGGGCCTGTGGTTTTCATTTTAATGCTACTTGAAGAAACCCAGTCCACACATTGAAGCTCTGTCCGCAACTTCCGGATCATCAACCAACCTTTGGTTCTTAGCGCTGCACCCGTAGGTGATAGCACTACTTTGGATGTAAAGCCCACTGAAAAGCCCCAAGCTTATTCTGAAAGCAGGCTCCAGGCACTGTGAACAGAGAATCTGGGGCTCAGGTGGCTAATGCATAGTCTGGAAGCAGGAGACTGGCAGACTCTGGGTGGATACATACCTGTGACCCACAGACTTCCTGCCCTGTGAAAGATACAGGACCAGACAAAGACTAGAGTGGGATTTTGTAAAGCGTGGTGCCCAGGGCAAGTGCTACTGTTGTTAGGGTGGTTATTTTAACCATTTTACCAATGTGTAGTGGTATCACACTAAGATTTCTGTATGGCATTCTGCTGACGATATTGGCAAACTTTTCAGGTTTATTGGTCTTTTGGATACACTCTTTTGAGAAGTGGCTATTCAAGTTTTGCACTTTTTTCCTAAAAGAATGCCTGCTTTTTTTTTTTTCTAATTTAATTATATGTGATTTCATTCTGGATATAATCCCTTTGTTGGTTATTACAAATGCCTTCTCCCACTCCATGACTTTCCTTTTTTACTCTCTTAATGGCACCGTTTCCATGCAAACCTATTCATCACTTTCTTTCCATATGGTTATTGAGAAGCTTTTGATTTACCTTTAATACAAAAATATCATATGGAAATTATATGCCTGGAATGAATATTATCTGAACAATCAAGTTCAACATTTTCCTTCACCAGTTTTTTCTAGCAATCCTCCCATATGTTGTTGAATTGCTGTGAATTGCTCTTAGATTATAACTATTCCACTTACATCCATGTGATTCACTTGTCAAATTCAGCCTACGAACCTTGCATTCCTTTCCACATATCACACACACACACATTTATTCACACTGCTCATAAACTTACACACACATGTTCTCACACACTCAGGCACAAACCCATAGGCTCACTCACATACTCCAACCCGCATACACATACTCCCCCTCCCCCTCCCCCACATACACAGGGTTTCTCAGTTTGTTTATTTTATTTTTTATGTTTCCCTAGTCTAGAGCAACTGAAGGATTATTGACTCTGAGTAGCTTTTCTTTTAACACAATTTTTAAAGATCCCTTTACTTACGAAATCATAGTGCTTTTGAAAGTTGCTTCCGTATAGGAAATCCCTCCCATCACTCACTCTAGTGAATCTGCTGACATTGTCAGAGGTGCTGCTATGGCCAAAGCATTAGCTCTTTTCTGAAATAGCCTTACTCTGAGACACAGGGTATTATTTGGACATGAGGCAGGAGTTAAGAAAAAATATTTATATATGGCTTTTGTTACAAATGAATAAAATTGAATTACAAAGGCAGTTCAAATTATACCATGGGTTAAGTAGGCTACTTCTGACCCATCCTGAGAATTGAACATTTTAAAACATCTTCAATAAAAGAAAATATGTCATGATCTTCAATAAAAGAAAATATGTTATGAAAGAAAAACTGACTTACAAGTAGACTTTTTTCTGTAGAAATGAGTATGTCCAAAGAATAAACTAGTTGTGATCTCAAAAGTATCCATTAAAGATTTAGCAAGCCTATATTTTGGTCATTCATCCTGGAATATTAATTATCAAGGTGGTATTTAAAGTGCAAACAGGCATTTCTTATAAATCCAAGTGCTTATGAAGGGAGGTAGTGGCAGAGAAGAAAAAAAGAGATCTAAGAACATGGCATGTACTTTCCTGACCCAAGAGAAGACAGATTCCAATTTTCCATCCTTAAAACATCCCCTCTATTCATATCTCTGCCCAGCCTCTTGAATTTACTACATGGGTTTCATGATAGATGTAAACAGCAAGGTTAAACAGGGGCGACAATTCGCCCTGCATTTCACGGTAGGTTGTTCCTGGAATGTTTGCCTTTGTTCTGTTGTTTCCTTTTGGTTAAGAGCTGGACCCTTGAGGTTCACCAAGATATGCCCTGGAGTCTGTTGTCCTTCCAACTTGTCACCTGACAACACTGATTGTATAGTGTAATTAAAAGTCAAAGCTAGCTTGTGGGATATAGGCTCTAATGAAGGAGCCATCCGAAATTAGGACTTAAATAATGAAGGGTTCAGGGACATGGATGCTGATATTTGTTATGCATTTTAATAACATAAGTTTGCATCTAATTGGAGGCTAACTAAACCCCTTGGACACATTTCAAGTCACGTCAGTTAATTTTGGTCCCCAAGGAACCTGATAGGACATGCAGCTTAGTACTGCTTTTTTCTATCTTAATTACCACATTGAGTTGTGCTAATATAGATTTACTTTGGAGACATGTTCTATGATTATAACCGGACAAACATCACTGGCATTTGTTTTTAACTCCAAGAACATCAGATTCTAACTCAACCTTAACAATAATTGTAAATTTGAAGATGAATTCCAAATATTTTGAAATCATTGAAATATCATTTAAACATGCAATTGGCAGAAATGCATATTTATTGAATGTTGAAAAAATTTCAAAATATAAAAATGACAATGAAAATATTACTTCAAAGATTAGATTTGCGTGTTTTCATGGTTTTGATGTTCAGTTGATTCTAGGCCATGATGTAACAACACATTCAATTTATAAGCACCTGCTCAGAAAGAGTGTACAAAATTTTTAAATAATAGAGAAAACTAAAAATGAGTTAGTTCGACTCTGAGGAACATTCCATATTCTCCTTTAGAGCAGAGTTTTAGTCAGGAAATTGTGTAAATTCAATCTGCTAGTTGAAATTCCCAAGATTTTTTGGTAAAATACTTTGCAATGTAGGTCGCAAAGCCTCATGAGCTAATTGATACATTTGAAACAAAAGTAGCAGATTTTCCGGAGTGGAAGTTTTGTTTATAAAACTAATTTACATTTTTTTTTTAAAGATTTTATTTATTTATTTGACACAGAGAGAGAGATTACAAGTAGGCAGAGAGGCAGGCAGAGAGACAGGGAGAGGAGGAAGCAGGCTCCCTGCTGAGCAGAGAGCCCGATGTGGGCCTCGATCCCAGGACCCTGAGATCATGACCTGAGCCGAAAGCAGAGGCATTAACCTACTGAGCCACCCAGGCGCCCAAAACTAATTTACATTTTAATGTTAAAGGACATTTTTATTTTAAGTATTTATGTATTTATTTATCTCTCTCTCTCTCTTTTCCTTTTATTTTAGTTCCAGAATAGTTAACATACAGTGTTACATTAGTTTCGGTTCTACAATGTAGTGATCCAACAACTACATACATCACTCAGTGCCCATCAAGATAAGTTTACCCTTAATCCCATTCACCTATTTCACCCATGCCCATACTCACCTCCCCTCAGGTAGCCATCTGTCTGTTCTCTATAGTTAAGAGTCTATTTTTCGGTTTCTCTCTCTTTTTTTTCCTTCTGTGCATTTGTTTCGCTTCCTAAATTCCACTATGAATGAAATCATACGGTATTTGTCTTTCTGTGACCGATTTATTCTGTTTAGCATTACACTCTCCAGATCCACCCACGTTGTTGCTGATGACAAGATTTCATTCTTTTTTATGGCTGAGTAGTGTGTGTGTGTGTGTGTGTGTGTGTGTGTGTGTGTGTGTATTTACCACATCTTCTTTATCCACCCATCTTGATGGACAACTTGGGTGCTTCCATTATTTGGCTATTATGAATAATGCTGCAGTAGACATAAGGGTGCATGTATCTTTTCAAGTGAGTGTTATGGTATCCTTTGGGTAAATACCTCGTAGTGCGATTGTTGGATCATATGGTGGTTCTATTTTTAATTTTTTGAGGGAACTCCATAGTTTTCCACAGTGGCGGTACCAGTTTGCATTCCCACCAATGGCGTAAGAGTGTTCTTTTTTCTTCAATCAATGTTTTGTTTTAGAGAAAAAAGAATAGTACCTTTAAGAGGAAAAAAGATCAAGGTTAATGTTGTTTCACTTGGCAAAAAAGATAATCATCTTATCTCTGTATGGTGCCATATATTAAATATTTAAAACGCCATTAGCTCAGAGTATGTGGCTAAATAAAAGGATGAAATTTTAAATTCTATTTAATTACATTTAAATGTAGTTTACAGATTTTGATAGAGCATACAGTAGTTAGGGTTTTCAATCCCATGCTCACTGCAAACATACTATGGACATAGTGAGGAACCAGCTTCATATTGCTATGCAATTGTATAAATGGATTATGTAAAGCATATATTTCAAAAGTTACAGGGCTAGAATCGAAGCCTGTGGGTTGAAGGGCCAATATATCAAAACATATAAGTTTGAATATTAACCCACTTTCATGAAAGTGACAGATGGTTTCTAGGCCAGTTCCTTTAGTCAGTGATATTACCAGTCCGAACCCAGCCACGTTATTCTGCATGAGATAGTTCTCACAACTGCTTTGTGTGTATTTCTGAATAAAGCTTCACAAATATAGAAGGTATTTTTCTAATTAGTAACACTTTCAAAAAAATCTATCTAGTAGTAGTGTGCTGATATATATATATATTTTTTACTGCATATTGACCAAGTTTAATACTATGTTAGGTTATTTGTCAAGCAGAGAGGCAGTATCTAATCCAGTCACCAGGTATTGTAGCTGAAGCATGAGAAAGTGAATATTACCATTCTCACTCATTTACATAGTCATGGTAGTTCAACTCTGGGGAGAAAATGTAGAAAATGCATATCCTTTTTCTGTACGCTCAAGATTAATTTGGGGTTTATTTTAATAAAAATTTAACAAGTATTAAGTAAATACTTAAATGATAGAAATATTGAGTTAATTTAAAAAAAAGCCATCAGGATCAAAAAGCAATACATATGGAATTCCCTACATTTGCTCAGGAGAAATATATACAAAGAGGAATGTAAATGGGTAGCAACTGTAGAGGCAGATGAGATGGTTGAATGTTGTAGTATATGATTGGCTACATCTTGTATGTAATCAGTATAAACACACAAACACAAATATATTATATCCATATCTATTTACCTACCTGTACATCTATCTATCTATACCTATATATAGAGAGAGATAAAAGGACATTATTCTTTGTTATGTTGGACAATATCTTTATTTTATGATGTTACTTATTTCTGAGTTGAAGAAAACCAGCCGATGTTCCACATATTCCCATTTTATGTGTCAGGGCTTCTTTATATTACAGTTTTTTATAAACTGAATTGGACCCCATAACTGTTCACCTTGGACCATCAACCTAGCAGTGGTAAGGCAGACCTGCTGTTACTAGCCCCTGATACTGCCCATTACTTGTGCTTGAAAGAGGCCATCAAACAGCTGATGAGATCACACCCTCAGCTGCCAACCCGAATGCCCTTTTGAAAAACAACCCTGAGCAGAGAACCTAGTTATGTCATGCCTGGACCTGTGATACCCAGAGCTGGGAGAAAATAGGTGGATATCATTATAAGCCACTAATTTTATGACGATTTGTTATGTAGCAATAGAGAAGCGATGCAGGTTTGCTTATACCTAACCCTTTTGGGCACAACTAACAAAAGTCCACACTGCATTAGCTTAGGGAGAAGAAATTTACCAGAGGTCCCAGGTCACCATGGAAAGAATAGGGATGCTGGGATGCTGTTCATCCGGGACACAGTTGGACCCTGACACTTCGAGGACACATTTTGAATCCTTCACTGCTGTGCATCTCTCTTTGTCAGCGTCACCATCTCAGGCCACTTTCTTCCACGGAATGAGCAGCCCAATTGCTATCTTCTTGGAAGCACTGTTCACAATTTCAACACCAGTGAATTACCCTTTTCCTCGGCTTTTATGGAAGATTTATCAGTGTGTTGGTCCCAGCTGAGTCACAACTAGTCAAGTGTGGCACCAGGAAAGATTACTGATTAACAGCACCTTGGGGAACCGCATGTGTAGCATACAAGCCAAGTCCTGGGCCAAAAAAAAAATCTGTTTCTAGAAGTATGGGGGGAATACTGGGCAGAGAAAAGCAATAGAAACAGTAGAAGAAACATATTCATTCAACAAATAGTCATTAATATATGCTAACTACTCTCTAAACCCTGCAGATACAGCCCCCAGATATTCTGCCATCATGATGCTGATTTCTAAAGAGTAAAGATACATATTACACACATCAACACAAAGAGGTATAAACAATAACACGTATGAGTAAGTTCTAAGGAAAGAAACGGTAGGATTCAGATATACTCTAGGTGGCAGGGAGGAGTCCGTTTTTTATCCTGAGCAGTTTATCAAGATTCAATGTTTGGATTACGGCTGAGAATTGTTTGTTTGCAGGGAAACATTTTCAGGATCCGAAGACCCGTGAAAGATCTGAATTTAATATAGGCAGTTTAAATTCCACATCTCTAGCTTCAGGCTTTTTTTTTTCTTTTTTCCCTAAACTCCAGACTCAGATTCCAAAAACCAAAGGAGTCCTCTTTATAATTAATATGTAGCAGTTTAAATAATTTAGTGGTTATGAGTATAACGTCTGGAGTCAGATTAGCCTAGCCCACCCCTGACTTGAGTCTCTCTTATCCAGGTGATCTAGGAACTGCTTGGGGGAAGATCCTTGTTTCATAGGGCTAAAATGAGCTTTACATGAGATGATTAATATGTGTGAACCACACTGAAAGGGGCCTGGCATACAATAATTGCTGAAAATTTGCTAGCTCTTGTAATTATAAATATAGGTCCTGTTTACCCTGTATATTATTGCTTCCTGATTATTAAAATATGCATCTCCAAAACCACAATCTCATTTATGTAACTCAAAACAAAATAGAAAAATAATAAAAAATAAAGTACCATTCGTATATATGAAAAAAGATTCAACTTCACTAAAATTCAATAAATGCTTTTATTAAAATAACAAATAGTTCCTCCTTTTCATCTACCCAAGTATAGAAGATATTTCAAAAGAGAGAATAGTCTTACCTAATAACTAATAAAATAAAGAGTTTAAGTTATGATATTTTATAGAGTAAAAAAAAGTAATTACAATAATGTTTATTATACATTTTCAAAAATATTAGCCTATAATTATGTTATAGTGGTGAATAATAGTAATGAAACTAGAAAATTGTGTATTCGGTGTGATCCAAAGTACTTAAAAATATGAATACCCCCCACACACACACACATAAGAAGTAGTCCAAAATGTTAACTTGCTACATTTTTTCTAAAGAGTGCCTTTTTTATCATTTTTATATTTCATGATTTCAAATTTATTACAACAAATGCATATTATTTTATGTTAAGAAAAATATTTTAAAAATGAAATGTGAAATGGTCCCTTACAATCTACAGAATTCCAAACATTTAGGTAGAAGTTTCTCCCACTTTGTATACTTCAGGATCCAGATATTTTGCGGAAGTCTTTTATCTCAGTCATTTATTCTAAAATGGAATGATTCTAGATATTTTAAGCTGGGTGGGAAAAAACACAGAGGATTCTGTTTATAACAATCGTCAGTCAGGGGTTACGGAGAGGAAGGCTCTTCTCTGAAGGGACAGAGCTACGTACGCACTAGGGAGGCCACCGCCGTCGCTGAGGCTGCCGCGGGAGGACATCATAACAAAGAGTGGCCCCTGCAGAACAGCGGCTTCTCAGGGCCAGAGGATGGAGAATGAATGCCTGCAGTTTAAGTTCTGAGATCAGATCAGGACCCAGAGGAATGGAGAAAGTCTTCTGCCATGGTTTTCTTGGCCATTAAGAGAAAGTTTACATTTTTCTTCTCAAATGCTTGCTCTCTGTAAGTCAATTTTTATATTATTCTTTTTAATGATAGTCTTCTTAAAAAACATTCTATTTATTTATTTGAGAGAGAGAGAGCACAGAGGGAGAGGAAGAAGCAGACTCCCCGCTGAGCAGAGAGACTCACGTGGGCTCAATCCCAGGACCCTGAGATCATGACCTGAGCTGAAGGCAGAGGCTTCCAACTGAGCCATCCAGGTGCCCCTAATGACAGGCTCTATCATGAAATTTAAAAGTACATATTTTGATACAGATGTGTACACACACACCAAATCAGACCCCATCATAGCCAGTATCAAAAGTTGTAATGCGAAATGTAGAGATTAGAATGAAGATTTTAGGGGCGCCTGGGTGGCTCAGTTGGTTAAGTGACTGCCTTTGGCTCAGTTCATGATCCTGGAGTCCCAGGATCGAGTCCCACATCGGGTTCCCTGCTCAGTGGGGAGTCCGCTTCTCCCTCTGACCTTCTCCCCTCTCATGCTCGCTCTCTCTCATTCTTTCTCTCTCACATAAACAAATAAAATCTTTAAAAAAAGAATTAAGATTTCATTAGTAATTTTGTCTAAATTATATAGGAATTAGAGCCAGAATTACATTGTGGAGTCATAGCATTGGTTCTGTCAACAATTTAAAAATTAGCCATTCTTTGAAATACGATATGTTAATATTTTTTTTTCCTTAACTGTGCTTTTATGTCCCTTCATTTACCTCTAGATTTGGTTGTATTCTGCCTCCCTCTTCTACAATTCCCTTTATCTATATTGCCCTTTTAATTCTCTGCGTTGAATTCTACAAGAAAAGGCACAGCAAGCTTCTAAATGTTCCCGTATCTAAAGATGAACTTCTTCTCCTTTGTCACTAATACCACCACCAGACAAATCACCAAGAGTACACTTCTACTTCAGGTAGCTTTATCACATTCCCTGGATTCTTAGGTTCCTCCATGTGTATAATACCCTTCTCGTGCCCCTCCCAGCAAGAAAGGGACTGGAAGGAAGCTGAATTCTCACCTTCCACACTCAACTCGTTTGGTCTCACGTACTACATAAAATACTCTCTGACCAAAACACAGCATTTCTGCAACATCTCCTTAACTTTGGACTAAAGGCAACATGGCTAACACTCCACTGATTTCCAAGACGGATTTGGCTGGCTGATCAAGTGTAAAGGTGGCTGTCTCCTTCTCCCTTCATTGCTTCATGTGTACACATGAGGTCGAGACAGGAAAGTTTTCTCAATAAACAAGCTCTATTCTTCAGTCACTGGACTTGACAACCACCATCTCCTGCTAGAGCCTTCAAATATATTCTCATCAACTATGAACTGGCACAAACACACTTATGGTTTCATTAGTTTTTAATTGCTTTAGACATTACATGTAATTTGAAGGTAATTCCAAATCACTTACATAACTGTGTTTACATGCTTGTTTTAGGCAAGCCTGTCTATTCCACATTACACTATAAAAATAATGAATAAATGTCGGATTTTTTCTAACATATTTCTTTTTGAATATTTATTTTTCAATGAATACTGAATATTTTTAACTCTTACTTGCATTTGCTTTTTATTGCTCAAATAATGCGTAGTTACATCCTTATTGGCAGCATTTCCTGCAATTCACACAAAGTAAAAGTCAACTTCTCTGCCTTCCTCCTCTTCCCACATTTTTCTTCTGAGGGCACCAAGGTTCAGAGTTGATGGATAATCTCCCATACTTTCTCCTTTGTATTTACAAAAACTTATATGGAATATATAGGTAAATCATTCTATATTGGTTTGTATGTTTTTGTTTCTAACTAAATAGATAACTAATAATAGTTAGTTAAATAACTTCTCTCTAGTTAAATAGATAACTTGTAATATGCCTGGGATTTTTCTAAGCACTTAGCATGGCTTACTCATTTGATGATCAGGAAAAGCTTTTGCAATACGTACTGTCATTGCACTTGTCTTAGGAATGAGAAAACCAAGGCCAGGGAAGTTAACTGACATGCCCAAAGCAGTGAGTGAGGCACGGAGGGCAGGAAAGCAGGCAGTCTGCATGCAGAACCTACGTTCTGAGCGCATGCTGAATGAATGGCTCTGCAGCATTATTTTTCCACTTGATAATATGTCTTGGATTTTTCTCCATGTCAACATACCTCATTTTAAAAATTACTAACTAGGATTCCATAACATGGATGTATTCCAGCTTATTTTGCCATTCTCGCATCCATGAATACTTACGGTGAGTCAGGTCTTTTATTATTATAATTTTTTAAATGTTTAATCCAATTTTTAAAAGATTTTATTTATTTATTGACACACAGAGAGAGAGATTACAGGTAGGCAGAGAGGCAGGCAGAGAGAGAGGAGGAAGCAGGCTCCCTGCTCAGCAGGGGCTCTATCCCAGCACCCTGAGATCATGACCTGAGCCAAAGGCAGAGGCTTTAACCCACTGAGCCACCCAGGTGCCTCTATTATTATAAATTTAAAACAAATATTCTTATATACTCTGTGCAAATGTGGCAATATTTCTGACTGATAGATGTAAAAGTAAACTGTGGGCCAAGGGGAATGTGTATTACATTTTAGTAGGATGCTGCTAAATTTTGATCCAAAAAGACTACTGTTACTTTCATTAATCAACATTATCTTTTTTTTTTTGAAAATGTTGTGACTATGAAGGACCTAAAAGAGATACTTGATAGTTCTAATTTGTATTGCCTCTAATTGTATAA
This sequence comes from Ailurus styani, assembly GCA_002007465.1. Lineage (NCBI taxonomy): Eukaryota > Metazoa > Chordata > Mammalia > Carnivora > Ailuridae > Ailurus > Ailurus styani. The sequence goes on from LNAC01001463.1 coordinate 90,244, forward strand.
GATTTTTTTTCATTTTCTTGTTGATTTATAGAGGTTCTTTTTTTTTTATTATGCTATGTTAGTCACCACACAGTACTCCATTAGTTTTTGTTGTATATCTAAGCATAGTAACGTTCTCAATTGGTTTATTTTTATTTTATTATTATTATTTTTTTAAGTAGGCTCCACACCCAGTGTGGGGCTTGAACTCACTAACTGGAGGTCAAGAGGCACATGCTCTACCGAGTGACTGAGCCAACCAGCTGTCAAGAGGCACATGCTCTACCGAGTGACTGAGCCAACCAGCTGCCACCACAACTGGTTTATTAATGACTTCCTTTAAGAGATTCCCTCCTCCCCAAAAAAATCATACTTATACATGCTTAAATAATGCTCAACATAAATGAGGTCTTAGTCATTCTTTATATATTTTCCCATAAAGGTATTACAATTTACTAGTGGTTCTAAATACTCTAGGCATGTGGACCCAAATTATATTTGGTCTCTGAGAATTGTTTTTAACTCAACTGCATTACCTTTTCCATCCCATAAGTAGTATATGATACGTTGGAACTTTCATATGGCCCGGTTTCAATACTGAAAAGTTTTGATCTGAAATATAGTTTTGTTCAAATCATTCACCTGAATCAACAACAAAAAATACATGTATTGAGTGTCTACCAGGCACTGTTCTAGGAACTGATTTTTAAAAAATTTCCTTTAAAACTATTTTGCAAACTTGTAATATTGCTCTATTACTTTTATAATTTAAAAAATACTTATGGTATTTTTATAATCTCTAGGGATGGGAAAAGTAGTTTGTCATTACTGATTATGTTATTATTACTGAATCATTTTATTTTTACTTTATTCGTCATCCTCTGTACCACTTCTCTAAGTTATGAATCAGCACTTAAATGATTAACCCTATTTTTTCACAGGACATTTTTTTACCACTAAATAGATGCTACAACTATGCAGCCAAGAGATATATCTACATTGTTTTACTCATTATAACATGTGCAGCATTTAATTACTGCACAGAATGCAGATTCCTCCCCAGGGCACCCACTGTGGAAAATGTTTAAATGTAATCACAATAAATCTTCTTATCCTTGATATTTAAAACATTCATCATTAAAACTCTGGGTTTTCCTGAAATATTATCCCTTCCAGATCTCATTTCAGAAAAGTCATGCTTGAAGAGAACAACAATAAAATGGGTCCAAAAAAAAATTTTAGTTAAAAGTTATGAAGACACTTTCATAGTCTGCCACTTACCGTTGTGTGTGCAAGCCAAGGACATTTTTTATGATTTTATAGTTATCTAATTTACTGTTTATAATATGGGGAAGTTCATTTATTCTCCAGGCATCTGAGCTTTATCTATCTTGGTGAGATTTTTATGATTCGCCCAATAAATTAAAATATTTCAGGAAGAACAAAGAATGAAATAAAGAAATAAAGTGAGTCAGAAAAATCAGAAAATAAGAATATAGTAGTTTGAGTAGAGCAACTGTAATAAGAGTAGTATGTATGAGCCACCTATGTTAAATTTGAGTTATCTTTTGAAATGACAGTAATAACCCATTGTCACATTCTGGTTTAGTTTATTAAGCTATTTTCAAATAGAAACACAAACAGAAATGATAGAGTAAATAGGAATAGTATACTAGATTACTAAACACTAATGATAAGTTAGTACACAAGTAGGTATTTTCAGTAGAAAAGTAAGCATGTTTTAAGGTTATCATATTTAAAGACACGATGTGTAAAAAAGCTCTAGAAACCATCTGAAGCTTAGCATTGAATTAGCTAATGAATTTTTAAGTTTTTGCATCACTTTGAAGAAATCTATAAAATACAGCCAGAGTATGTAGTGTTACAGTGTTCATGACCTTGAATCAGAGAGCAACCAGTGTCCACTAGTTTGGAGTTAGAGACAACGATTTCCAAGCTCTTTTTACAAATTACTCTTTCATTTCTCACTTATTAGCTAAATTTTGCAAAAATTCTAGGTCACCTGATGAATTATTTCATTTATTTTAATGAGGTATATACAGCGATCTATGAAAGATAAAAATCCTTTTAGCACTGCAAGTTTCTAAGCATAAGTGGTATTCCTGACAGCAATCTAGTAATCAAGCCTTGCAAAGCTGTAGCTTGGAAAATTTGTTTTATTTCTTCCTCTTATGGACATTTTCAATTAAATATAAAGATTTTTTGCTTCACATGGTGGTTTTAAATTGGTATTTCATCATTTTATGTATTGCTGGCACTGGCTCTGGGTTATTTAGCATTTATTAATCATTTCCATTTTGACCTTTCCCAGATTTTGCTATTTATTAGGTGTTTTTGCACTATTGCAGAGATGACTGAGCAGAATTGGGGAATTTTTTTACCCCTTTTTAAAACTTCATACTTTAAATTATTTTTGCATTGACCTTTAAAGTTGGTAGGTAGCTAAGATTTGAAAGTTCTGTTTAAACACCACCCTGCTGAAACATCAGACAATCCCAAAAGTTCAAAACAGATTGGCTGGCGGATGGCTGAAAGCAAAGGAGAGCAGGGAGAGGAGAGAGGAGGCAGAGAGGAGCAGGGAATGCCGGGAGAGGGAGGCTTTTGCCTTGTTCCCCATGACGACCTGTTCTCTAAACCCTTACTGGCTTAGGAAGGCAGGAGGTGCACTGTGTGTAAATAGGTTGTGTTTGATGGAAAGTGACTTGTGAATATATTTGAGTGTATTCGGAGAGGGGGCATTTTATTTTTCCATTTTGTTTATTCTAAGAATCCTTGAATGGATTGCCCTATTTTCCATTAGTTAATTTCCTAAAGCAGGTCGAATTTGTTCCAGGTGAAAATCTGTGGGATCTTTAGGTTTTCCGGGTGCAGTCACTGATGGGTTTATGTTTTGTGCTTGGTTCATACTTGGAGTTCCAATACCAGAGATGACAAAATGGCTCAAAGAATAAAAGCTGTCTGACATGAGGTCAAAGGGATTATAATTCTTTTATTGCTCGTGACCAATAAAAGCCATAAACACAACTAATTGTGTTCTGCTGAATCCCATAAGATAGTGGAGCAATGCTCTCCTTCATTTGGAATTGTTCCTGACTGCTCATATTTTACCAGGGCTTGGCATCTGCAAGAAACTATTTGTTACCTGCATTTTGTAATGGACAACAACGTTCTCTTTTTCTTCATTAAAGTGTCATCCAATGAAAGATGAAATCTCGTTTTTAATCACGCAGCAAAGTGTAGCTGATTATATGTAACAAAATAGTTTGATGTTTATAGGGCTATTTAAAATAAAAAGGCATCATTGACTGAGATAAACTATAGCGTAAATAACCCATGTGTAGTAATAAAATGGCCTATTATGTGATGGATGGTGCCAAAGAATTCAAGTTTCATCAAAGAGCTATATTTCAAATTTTAATTCAATTTACACTCTCTTCTCCTACCTTTGAAGTATGGAGACTGTATCTTGAGTTAAGCTTAGAAATATGCCATTGAACCATCATTGCTACACTATACCTGTTGTCTTTGTGAAAATTAATAATCTATGTTGATTTTGAGTTTCCAAAGCGAGTTCTCCAAACTTGGCTCGAGTGCCCTCCCAGATATAATTCACCATGAGTCACAGGCAGAGTTCCTATCCTCAGGACAGCCTAGGAACCTGTGTTTATTCTCCCTTAGTCCTTGTTCTATTATGAAAAAAACTTGATGTTGATAATAACTTTGGGAATGTGCAAGTGCCGAAGGAGGCAGGGTTATATTTATTTGAGTGAATTAACTATTATAATGGTAGGACTGGAATCTAATGTGCTCTGTCCTATTTTGTCTTTAAAATAATTTATTCAGATAAATTTTACACAACATAAAGTTAACCCTTAAAGTGACAATTAAGCAGCATTTGGTACATTTGCAGTGCTGTGCAACTACAATCTCTCTGTAGTTCCGGGACATTTCTGTCCCTCCCCACTAAGACCCCCAAGCCCATTAAGTAGTTTCTCCTCACTCCTCTACACCCCCAAACCATGGCAACCACTCACCTGAGTTTCTGTCTCTGTGGATTAATCTAGTCTAGGTATTTCATGTAAATGCAGTCCTATAATATGTGACTGTTTTGTGTCTGGTTTCATTTACTGAATTATAATGTTTTAGAGGCTTATCTTTTCTCCTAAGAAAACACCTATTCGTTACTAAATCATGCTTATCCTCAAAATGTTTGAGAGGCGACGTAACACATGCTGTTAGTCCAGATAGACCCGGGGCAAAATCTTCAAGTTTCCAGTTACAGTGCTTGCGATACAGATTGTGTTATTTAACCTTTCTGGGCCACATGCTCTTGCACATAATTAAGAAATAAATATCTGTTTAAACAGGATGATTTTGAGGAATAAGTGACACATATTTAAAAAGTTCCAGAATGTACTAGGTCCTTGATTTTTATTCCATTTGGCTTAGCAGAGATAAAATTGCTACAATATCTTCACAATTCAATGACTTGACCTATATTCTCTCAAATATTTCTGTCCGTATCAATTCCCATGTAGATAAGGTAATAATAAATATCACTCATTTTGCATATGTAAACTTTGCTATTATTTTGATTCTCTAAAGAGATTCTAATGTTTTTAAAATATTTTATTTATTTATTTATTTGAGAGGGGGAGAGGGAGAGACAGAGAGCAGTGAGGGCGGAAGGGGAGGGGTGGTGGGAGAGGGAGAAAGAAAATCTGAGGCAGACTCCACACTGAGCATGGATCATCCATGGAACTGCATCCCGTGATCCTGAGATCGTGACCTGAGCTGAGACCAAGAGTCCGATTCTTTTTTTTTTTAATTTTTATTTATTTATTTGTCAGAGGGAGAGAGAGAGAGAGAGAGAGAGATCACAAGTAGGTAGAGAGAGAGTAGGAAGCAGGCTCCTTGCCGAGCAGGAAGCCCGACGTGGGGCTCGATCCCAGGACCCTGAGATCATGACCTGAGCCGAAGGCAGAGGCTTTAACCCACTGAGCCACCCAGGCGCCCCCAAGAGTCTGATTCTTAACTGACTGAGCCACCCAGGTGCTCCTTTAATGATTTCACTTCATAACTTTTAGTAAAAGGACAGTTTAATGGAAATCACCCTTAAAAAAATCACAGCATTGCTGTTTGGCTTGCAGGCTATTTTGCTTGAATCGTAAATTTTTTTTTTCATTCTGACCCATTTTATAAGATTTCTATGTTAATGATGAAATTCTTCCACAGAAGACAATGTATTCCTTAGCAGAAAAATTTCAACAAAAGCAAAGCGATGTTAAGTCACAAGGCTGTTTCTGCTTTACATTGAGATTGTTATTCAAAATTACACACGCAGTTAAACTGCTTTTATCTAAGCTAAAGAAAAAATCTATTTTACAAAAGGCTTGATTATGACACAAAGGACAGCAGGGGTTTATTTTTGTAAAATGGAAATCTGATATTGTATGTGAAAATGGTCAAGCCTCCCCCTGATGTTGTTTATGCCTCCACAGTATATTAGAGCGAAAGGACTCTAGATACAGATTGCAGTTATAAAGAACAAACAACTTAGTTATCTGTCCTTATCAAAGGGAGCTTGTCACTAGCTAAACTATAAAAAAAAGTCAGGGAATGTTTTCTAGAAATTTTGAATAAGTGACTCTCTCCCCAGTGTGTTCAGGTATATATGGATTTTTGTTGTTGTTCTTATCGAACATTTCCGTAGTTAATTTTTATTTGTATTGCTTCTTTTTTCTTTTAACTATCTATTTTAGTTCATTTCTCATTAGTCCATGACTCATTTGATACATTTGTGGAAATTTAATCTGTTCTATGTCATTTTACATGATAATTTTATTGAAATATTTCATCTGAAATTCCTTTGAAGCCCATGAGAAATGAAATATCCTTTTTTACACTGTTTTATCAAATTTTATGATGATCCTCCTTAAGGAATATCACACACACATGCTCAAAAAAAAAAAACACAAAACAAAGTTGCATTTCCTGACTTCTAAACTAGAAAGTGAAACATAATTTCCTTCTTAGCTTAGTTGTATACTGTCAGTTCTCAAGTCATTTTTCTATAAAATGTCATTTCTTTAGGATGAATGACCACCCATAATCAAATTTTACTTCAAGACCACAGTTCCTTAATTAAGTTCTCATCAGGTTGATTTTTAAAGCTTGGGAAGTAGTTATGGAACATATTTACTGTTGGCATTTACTCAAACCTTTCAGCTCAAGATTTTGTTTCTAAAATAGAAATAATATCATGCAATGTGACTGTATACAGTTAGTAATATAAATAAAGTGTGTGATCTATCTTCCATATGTATGCACCAGATGCATACATATTAAAAATATGTTAATTTTCTCCCCTGGAAGAACATTTTATATATTCCACATCATACTTCATTAAAATATGTGTAATGGTAAAATATATGTACAGTTTTTAAATGAAACTTCAAAGGGAGATTATGCTAAAACTCAAATGTCTGCATGCTTATTATGCACTTGTCACCAATCTAAAAATTATTTAAAGGTTAGTTTTCTAATCTAATTGCACAGCTAAGAGTTTAAGGTCATCATAATGCTAGAATTGAAAAAAAAATAGTCTTCTAGTCTTGACAGATACAAGAGGCAGAGACAGGAAGGGACTAATTTGAATCGTATATAAATACAAAGTAAAATAAAATAAATGGTCTTGTTGATGGCACCCAGGCTGTAAGATCAGTTTTGATGTCCCAAGTTAGGAGGAAAAAAATCTTTCAAAAAGAATTAAGTTATCATTTTGAATTGTAGCCAAAGAAGGTTCTTCTTTCAGTTTGAATAAAACTACCAAGCCAAGGAGATTAATATAGGAGTCTGAACTCGGCTCACAGTAAGGCGAGATTTATCAGGGTTCCATAAAAGTGGGTTTATCCAAGATTTTAAAGACGCAGAGGATAATCTTAATATCAGGACTCACAGAAAAATACTCCCCCTGTATGAAAATGATCCCTTAATTATGGATACTGGATTTTCATTCCAAGGGCATTTTACAGCTGAGTCCATTATGGAACCTTATCCTAATTACGGGAGGGAAAAATCAGACTGTCAACAACTGCCTGTGTGTGATGAGGCACTTGTCTTCTGATGTTCGGTTACCTTCTGCTTGTTAGCCTTGTCGTGGGGGGCCACGGCGGAGAGCAGCGACCAAATGCAACCCCCAGTAATTACTGTAATTCAGTGAGAAATGTAGTCACGGGAGGCAAGCAGTTCTACCCCTACTGTCAACCTTGTGCAACTCAAGGAAAACACAAACATGGCCGGGCGCAGACAAATGAGGCATGAACAAATGTTTCACATTAAGTGAGTTAAAGGACCTTGCTGAAAATTACAAGGGCTGCTTAGGAAAGCAATGAATACCATTATGGAAGTAATAGGTCTAAAAGAAAGCAGCTCGTTGGAGATCCATATATAGCCACAGGATGTGGACACCTTGGTGAGAGCAGGTCCCCTCCTGGTCCTGGTTCTCCCGCACAGGCCTCTCGGGGAGGAGTAATCAAAGTCACGAGCTGGAGACTGCTCTCCTAGAAATGTAATTAGAAAATAAAATACTGTTTTGTATTACCTCAAGCAATTTTGCTATGAAAAACCAGGAAGAAAACAATCTTACATTTCATTCTGAGTTTAAAAAAGCTCTATCTTTGTGGCAATGCCTGATTTGAATTCATAGGCTGCACATTATAGGGCATATGTGGACATTTATACCTCTATCAGAAATTATTTCCACATTACGATAAATAGGCTTGGGATATGGGTACTTCTAAATAACTATCTTCATGAAATATATTATTTTAATATGCATTTTCCCTGCCTTCCACTTCACCGGCAGGTGGGCGAGAGGTTCCTATTCTTTAAACACGAATGAGACTGGGCAGTGCTCCATTTAGCTCTTTCTCCTGCTTCAGTGATAATGTAATTCATAGGAAATTCTGCCTTAACTCTGCTTTGTAGTATTTTCTAACAGCTTGCTACACTCTGAAAAAGTGCAGTTTTATTCAAGTCCATTCTGTTGTGGAAAAAAAAAATAAATGGGAGTGGGGATAGCAGGTGTAAAGATATATGCAACACACTAGCAAAAATACGTCAATAGAGGGGTTTAACAGAAAATGAAGTCAGCAGGGGTCTGTGTTATGTACCACCATGAAAAAACAGAAGACGGATCACCACCTGCTCATGTTTTGCAGACTTCCATTAAGGGAGTCTGTGTGTGTGTGAGTAAATGGTCTTTTAAGTTTGAGCCTTTTTGTGGTTTGACTATAGAAAGTGCTGGTGAGGATGTAGAGAAGGGGGAACCCTTGTGCACCGTTGGTGGGAATGCAAACCGGTGCAGCCGCTCTGGAAAACAGTATGAAGATTCCTCGAAAAGTTAAAAATAGAACTATCCTATGATCCAGCAATTGCACTACTGGGCATTTACCCAAAGGATACATAAATACCAACTCAAAGTGGGGGTACATGCACCCCAATGTTTACAGCAGCATTATCAACATAGCCAAATTATGCAAAGAGCCCTGGTGTCCGTCAACTGAAGAATGGATAAAGAAGATGTGGTATATATACACAATGGGATCAAAAATATACATATGAATATATATAAATATATATAATCCATATATATGGAATCATATATACTCAGCAATCAAAAAAGAATGAAATCTTTTCGTTTGCAATGACATGGATGGAACTAGAGAGTACAATGCTAAGTGAAATAAGTCAGAGAAAGACAGATACCATATGATTTCACTCATATGTGGAATTTAAGAAAAAACCAATGAGCAAAGGGGAAAAAAAAAAAAGATGGAGGAAGGCAAACCGAGAAACAGACTCTTAACTATAGAGAACAAACTGATGGTTACCGGAAGGGAGAGGAGTGGGGGAATAGGTTATTTAGGTGAGGGGGATTGTGGAGGGCACGTGTCATGATAAGCGCCGGTTGTTGTATGGAAGTGTTGAGTCACTGTATTGTACCCCTGAAACTAATATTACACCGTATGCTAACTGGACTTAAATAAAAACTTCAAAAAAACACAATATATAGACATTGTTCCTGCCCTATGAGTCCAGTGCTACAGTCTAGTTGATGCTGTCTGCTTCTAAATATATTGTAAAAATTTAAGAAAAGGTATCTGTTTAATACCATGAGTTTTATACTAACATGTTGTCATATTTTTTAATGATAAACTGAATCAGAAGAAAAAAAAGTTGAGTGGAAAGAAGAATTGATTACATAATCTGTCCCAATTTTATCAGTTGTTCATATGAATAGGATACGTAGTTGATACTTGTGAATGTCTCTCTTCCTTTTTTCCTTTGATCTGTGGGCCCTCTTGATGAGCAATAAAAACATCCACCTTTTCTTCCCATTTTCACATTTCAGTTAAAAAAATCTTCATGATGAACATGTTACATCTATCTTTTATTTTTTTATTTATTTGTGCTTAAGGACTGTATTTTTCAGAGAGAGAGAGAGAGAGAGCAAAAGCAGGGGCAACAGTGGGCAGAGAGAGAAGCAGGCTTCTGCTGAGCAGGGAGCCTGATGGAGGACTTGAACCCAGGACCCTGAGATCATGACCTGAGCTGAAGGCAGATACTTAGCCGATTGGACCACCTAGGCGCCCCTATGTCTACCTTTTAATGAAATATAGATTACTCACATTGGAATCACATTGAACTTGTATGTCAGTTTAAATAATTTGGGTCTGCGAGTATAGTTCAAGTAAATATACGTTGCTATAAATTTAAATAACCCACAACTAATGCGCATATGTTTTGTTGTATGAAATACAGTAATAGTAATTTATTATCAAAAGGCAAAGGAGTATACAGGAGTAATAACACATTGTGGGACATTCTCAGAAGCACAGTGATGATACCCAAATACTAGAATTGCCACTATTCTTGGGCCTCCATGTGTGGGAACTAAGATGCTTTTTTTCAATCATTGCCAGTCCACTACATTTCTTACTAGGATGTTTTTATCAGCTTACTGACATATCTTTGGCAAATAAAATTTATATATATTTAAGGTGTATAATGTAACGATTTGATGTACATCGTGAAATGATTCTCACAAGCAAATTAGCACAGACATAACCTCACATAGTTGCTTCTGTGTGTGTGTGTGTGTGTGTGTGTGTGTGTGTGGTGAGAACATTTAAGATCTGCTATCTTAACAAATTTCAGGTATGAAGGATGGTGTTATTGACTATAATCACCATGGCGTACATTTGATCCTTAAAGTTTATTCAGCTTATAACTGAAAGTTTTTACTCTTTGCTGTACCTCTCTCCACTTCCTCCGGCCCCCAGACCCTGGCAACCATCATTCTATTCTTTATTTCTGGGAACTAGAGTTTTTTAGATTCAAGTAAGATTACACAATATTTTTTCTTTCTCTGCCTGCTTTATTTCACTTAGCATATTGTCCTTCTGGAATTCGTAATGGCGCGATTTCCTTCTTTCTCACGGCTGAATAATTGCATGCATGTGCCCCATTTTCTTTATCCATTCATCTGTCTATGAGCATTTGAGTTATTTCTGTATCTTGGCTATTGTGAATAATGTTTTGATGAACATGAAGGTGCAGCTCTCTCTTCGATTTGGATTTCATTTCCTTCAAACAAATACCTAAAAGTGGGATTGCTGAATCATATGGTAGTTCTATATTTATTTATTTATTTATTTTAGGTGACTCCATATTGTTTTCCGTAATGGCTGCACCAACTTACATTTCCACAAACAGTGCACAAGGGTTCCTTCTTCTTCAAAACATCACCATGTTTATCTCTCGTCTTTTTGATAACAGCCATCCTACAAGATTTGAGGGGACAGCTCATTGTCGTTTTGATTTGCATTTCCCTGGTGATGGGTGATGTCGAGCACCTTTAAATATACCAATTGGCCACTTGTATATTAGAAAATATCTATTCAAGTCCTTTGCCCATTTTTTAAAAATCTAGTTATTTGTGTGGGGTTTTTTTGCCATTGAGTTGTAGGAGTTCCTTATATATTTTGAATGTTATCTACTTATTGGATATGTGCTTTACTAATATTTTTTTTCCCATTGTGTAGGTTGCCTTCTCATTTTGCTGATTTTTTCCTTTGCTGTGCAGAAGCTTTTTAGTTTGATGTAATACCACTTGTGTGTTTTTGCTTTTGTTGCCTGTGCTTTTGGTGTCATGTCCAGGATATCTTTGATCTCTTCTTTGGGGGCATGTCACCCCTGTAACCCATGTGTCCCTTCCATCGACAGAGCACAGAATTCACACAGATAAACCCTTTGTCTAGTGCATTTTTCTTGTAGTAAATTATTATTGTTAATTATATTGTGCAACCAAATCTTGGACAGTTTCTGCCTATCTGAGATTTTTCTTGGTCTTTTTTTATCTAGGAATTTCTCTAGCTGATTATTGTAAAGAGTGTATGCCCACTCACCTTCCTTTTAAATTTTATCTTGCCTGCCACTCTTTGGTGTATAATAGATTTCAGTTGAAGTGTCATGACCAAACTTGGACTCTGAATCCCCCCATTTTAAGTAAAGAACTATTAGTTTCATCAGTTAGAGCTCTGGTACCTAATTTGTATCTCTTACAGATCCGAAGAGGATTGTCTTGCTTTTCAGGGATTTCTTTCAATTTGGCCAAAGTTGTATTGTATTTGACTGTTACTCTCCATTAGACTTCTGGTCAGGATTGTGATGAACTGATATTTTTCTTCTTGGTAACTTGAATTTTTGGGGGTCATTTTGTATAGGAGAAAGAATACTTTTTCTCTGCCATATTCAACAAAAATGGAATTCTTAAAGATATTAAATTTACTATGAAAACCAATAAAAGAGTTTTCTGGTTCTATATTCTTTCACAAATAATACTTACTATTCTTCATGCCATATAATATGTGGCTATTCTTATACATATTATACCTAGACTTATCCTTAAAACTGAAAACTATGTCTGATTTTTTCTATTTTATATGAGAATGAACTGGGGCTCAGAGGAACTAAGTATCTTGCCAGAGTCTCATTAATAACTGAGATACAGTAAACTGATAGGCAAGTAATTTATGACCTTTACCCAAACTTCCTCTTTGGTCTAACTTCTTACTGTCTCGTATGAGTTATCCAGTGTTGATGCAATGAGTAAAAGCAATTCTCTGAATGGATGGTCTCTCATGAGTACCTGCTTCTACATAGCCCCTTAACAGACACTGCATCTAGTAGGTGATATTTTTCCTTGGGCTTCATGCCATATAATTTTAACAACACAGCCAAAACCCTTTTCTCTGGCATATTCAGAATGTTGGGCTTAATTTGCCCATTCACTTCATGTAGGCTACATCATTTATTCCTTGAAACTTTTTATACTGCTTTGAATAAGCAAGATGTTTATGTCATTGATGGAAGTCCCAAGTACTGGGTCTATTTTGTCCAAGTTTATTATCATTTTCTGGAACCTTTTAAGGATTTTGGTTAAGATCATTTAATTTGTGTATTAATGCTATGTTTTGATATTTTTAGGCTTTGTAACACTTTGTTACTTCTTTGCTGGTGTGGATATCTTGGCTCTTATTCTATGAATACTTTTACCTCATTCTTTTCAACTCTGGTCTTCTATGATATCAAAATCTTCACTTGTCAGTGAGGTTTTCTTCTCTGCCATGAGAGCAGATGGGATTTGAGAGATAGCCTGCTTTTCTCGATATCTGTTATCTAAACATAATACGAAATCAAGAATCTGTGCAGTTGTTCTGAGTTAATTTTACCTTGTCTTCTTCTCCCATAAGGAATAAATAGATGAGCTGCCTAACATGAGCTGAGAAAAAAGAGGACACAAGGGTTACTGGCACTACGTGCTTGTGATGTGGTTACTTGAGAATCAGAAAACATATTCTCATCCCATGGGATCTTAGGGTAGCCAATTAAACACTGTAGTCTAATGTTTCTTGGTAAGAAAAATGAAAGAGGTTAGCTTAGATTACTCAGAGGGTTTTTTTTTTGTTTGGTTGGTTGGTGTTTTTGTGTTTTTTTTTTTTAGTTAAAAAAACAAAATAAGAAGCTTTAGTTTCATTTTTGTATGTAGAAATCTTTGAAAACTGTGAGGTTGACCTGGAAACTATGAAACATGAAATCTAGGTCTAGGTCATACGATGAAGTTAGCCCAGAGTGAGGGTTTAGTCTGGTCTAATTAGGCCAGGACTTCACTGATAAATCTTGATGATTTTATGGTAACGGGCAGAGAATCATCAAAGGTTTTGAAATGAGTACTGACCAAGGGAAAATAAAAATGATACTTTAATATCTGGACAGTGTGGTGTAATTGAGTAAGAAACAACTAGAAGTAAACAGAAGTAGAAAGAAAGGCTCTCAAGTACTATATGTAAAAACACCCACAAGGTTGAAATTTAATGATTTCTAACATTTTGCAGATAATAAAGAATTTTGAGAAAATGATGGGAAATACTACCTAATCAAACAATATGACACAGCTGAAAAAACAGTAAGTTGTGGGGACATCACAGAAGATCTTCTTTAGGAACTGGGCTCCCATGGCGCCTGGGTGGCTCAGTGGGTTAAAGCCTCTGCCTTCAGCTTGGGTAATGATCTCGGGGTCCCGGGATGGAGCCCCGCATTGGGCTCTCTCTCAACGGGGAGCCTGCTGCCCCCTCTCTCTCTGCCTGCCTCTTTGCCTACTTGTGATCTCTCTCTCTCTCCCCCCGTGTCAAATAAATAAATAAAAAATCTTAAAAAAAAAAAACTGGGCTCCCATCCACCCAAATAAGTAAGCCCCTTTAGTAATATCATACTAATAATTCTTTCTCCCTCACTTTTTCTGCATCTTACTCACAGCTCCCAAACACCGATAACAAGTTAATTATGCTAAGAAGAGTCAACTAACAAAACTGGGCCAAACAATATTCTTTCTTAGGAATCGGGACTACAGAAGAATGACTTTTGTTATTAAGTTTTGGGTGATTAAACTGGGAGAAGACATACTTGTTTTTTTGTCATTTGCAGAGGGAAGCAAATATTTCCTGGATAAAAACAAGGCCAAATTGGGACTAGACTCAGCATAGTGTCACTCTAAAATAAAAATATTACAAATCCAATCCCTAAAGCAAAGAAAACAAATGTGATACTTTAATACAGGTCCTTGTGGGTGCCTGATGGGGAAAAGGATTTTACTACATAAAAAATTTAGAGACTTTCTAATCACCTCATTTCCACACTTTCTCCTCAAAGTGACACTGATCATGTCTATAGCCACAAATCAATCCTTCCTCTCCCTCCATCATTTTCCAAGATGATTCTGTGCCACGTGGCTGTCGCTCCATTATTAATTCTTCTCTATGCAGCATCATTCATATGTAAAATGCTCTAGCTCTCAAGACTCTATCAAATCCTTTTTCTTCCCTGTTTCAATAAACACAAGGAAAGCTCTGCAAGTAACAAGTTTGGAAGAAGCATATCTGTCTTCATGGGTTGGAGCAGCACAGGAGGAGCCGGACATTAGAGGAGCTAACAGAGAAAACTCTCATAATACGTTGAATTTGTTTTACTTGACCCACAGAGAAAAATAGGTCTAAAGTGAGACTATGTCATAGAGCAGGTCCAGGAAAGAGGGACCATGACTCAAGAAAGAGAGAAAGTGAGATACCCTGGACTTCTCATTTAATCCCCATACTTCCTGCCTCATGATTCCTAATCAGAGGTGTTCAGTTACTCATCATATAAAAATTCGAAGGCTGACTTTCTCTACATAGAAGAAGTCTAAAAGTTTATCTTTCAAAAATAGCGAGATTCAAGTAATTCATGAGCTGTAGTAATTATTCTCCAAGTTAAAATCCAAGTAAGTTGGGCGCCTGGGTGGCTCAGTGGGTTAAAGCCTCTGCCTTCGGCTCAGGTCATGATCTCAGGGTCCTGGGATCGAGGCCCGCATCGGGCTCTCTGCTCGGCAGGGAGCCTGCTTCCTCCTCTCTCTCTGCCTGCCTCTCTGCCTACTTGTGATCTCTCTGTCTCTCTCTGTCATATAAAAAAAAAAAAATCCAAGTAAGTGCACTTAAAGGGGAAGCAAACTTAAAACTGAGAACGGGAGGAGGAAATAACTATGTCATATAGATGACTTTATCATAACTTTTAGCACCTACATTTCAGAGCAAATATAATTTATGTATAAATCATATATTTATCAAACTGTTTTACTGCAAAATTTAATATAAACTACATAACAATAACCACTCATTCTTGTTACATGTTTTCCTAATAATATACTTGAAAATTTAAGAAATTTTATCTTAAATATTTGAGGGTTTTTTTTTAAAAACAGCAAGACTAGAAATGTCATTATATTGCTTATTTAATGTTTATGTGAAAAGTTTGCATAACAAAATTTCACAAGGTTATATATTGCTTATATATATGATTAAAATTACAATCATCATGGCGACATAATTGCTACAAAACTATCATAATTATCATCGTAGTGTACTATTTTTATCCACTTAACAATATTTAAAATTATCCTGTTTGCATATTTTTTACCTCCTCCCACTTGACTGAGAGTTTTGTGAGAGCAGGGGCCTTGCCTTCCTTGTTCTGTCTATTCTTCATACCTAGAACTTCTGTTGAGACTTACTGAGGCTCCATAGTCAAATAGTCCTGAAACGATAATAGGAAAACCAGTCATTATGTGTTTCTGATTTTACACTTTCTTTTTTTTTCTCTCTCTCTCTCTCTCTTTCTTTCTTTCTTTCTTTCTATCTATCACCTATTTATCTCTCTCTTTCTATATATATATATATATATCTAAATATCATATATACATTATACAATATATACAATATATGAAGTATTCTTGCAAAAATCTTTAATTGAAAGCTAACAACTACATCAAAAGCTAATGATGTACTATATGCTGGCTAACTAACCAAAGCTCTAGATTTAATTTCCAATTTACAAAAATACAGAGTATATAGACACTGTTGAAACAATAAATACAATGTGGAAACAATATATAAATATAGAATAAGAAACATTCCATTAGGCAAATTGGCTGGGATCCCCTAAAATTAAACGTTTTGGGAAAAAGGTGTAACTCTCTTTGATTTGAAATGATTTGATTTAAAATGATTAAAAGTGGAAATATACAGGGTGCCTGGGTGGGTCAGTTGTTAAGCATCTGCCTTCAGCTCAGGTCATGATCCCAGTGTCCTGGAATTGAGTATTGCATCAGGCTCCCTGCTCAGCAGGAAGCCTGCTTCTCCCTCTCCCACTCCCCCTGTTTGTGTTCCCTCTCTCACTGTGTCTCTCTCTGTCAAACAAATAAATAAAATCTTTTTTTAAAAAAGTGGAAATATAACATATTAAAATGTAGAGAAGAGACTCTAAGAAGGAAGTTCATACTGAGCAATGCCTACCTCAAGAAAAAAGAGTCTCAAATAAACAACCTAACTTTATACCTGAAAGAACTAAAAAAAGAACAAATGAAGCCCAAAGTTAGTAGAAGGAGGGAAATAACAAAGATTAAAGCAGAAATAAATGAAATAGATATTAGAAAGACAATAGAAAAGATCAATGAAACTAAGAGCTGGTTCTTTGAAGAGATAAAAAGAATTGACAAGCCCTTAGCTAGGGTCATCAAGAAAAAAAAGAGTGAGCTCAATAAATAAAATCAGAAATGAAAAAAGGAGATGTTACAACTGATCCACAGAAATGTAGAGGATAATAAGAGATTACTAAGAACACTGACAGGCCACCAAATAGAAGAACTTAGAAAAAATCTATAAATTCCTAGACTCATGAAGAAATAGGAAATCTGAGTAGAGCAATTACTAGTAGGGAGATTATATCAATAATTCAAAACTTCCTAACAAACAGAAGTTCAGGACCGAACAGACAGCTCTACTATTGAATTCTACCAAACATTTATAAAAATTAATACTTATCCTTGTCAAATGTTTCCAATAAATAGAAGGAGAGGGAACTCTTCGAAACTCATTTTATGATGCCAGCATTACCTAGATACCAAAACTAGACAAGGATGTCACAAGAAAAGAAAATTGCAGGTCCATATATCCTTGATGAACATAGATGCAAAAATCCTCAAGAAAATATTAGCAAACTAGATTCAATAGTACCTTAAAAGTATCATTCATAACAATCAAATGGGATTTATTCCAGGAATGTGAGGATGGTTCAACATCCACAAATCAATCAATGTGATACATCACAGTAACAAGATGGATGATGATAGTCATAGGATTATCTCAATAGAGGCAGGAAAAGCGTTTGATAGCATGCAACACTCATTTACGATAAAATCTCTCAACAAGACAGGTACAGAGGGGATGCACCCTCAACGTAATAAAGGTCGTACATGACAAGGCCACAGCTTCAGCACATCTTAGGAGACACTGAGTAAGAAGTACCCAGCTGAGCTCTCTTGAATTTCTGGCCGATGAGCCCATGAAATAATGAATGTCTGTGGTTTTAAGCTGTTAAGTTTTGGGTAATTTGTCACTTCGAATAGGTAACTGATCCAAACCCTTCAAAAAGTACTTTGATTTTCTGCACTAGATTTCCTATGTAAAGCTGCTGAAAGGAAAAATGTTTATTTCTTTGATATTTTCTAGAGCACCAACAGTTCCATCAGTCTTGTATAAAACTATTCAAAGGAAGGCTTATTTACTTACGGCATGCCTATTAGGAAATCCATGACCAAATTGAATTTCTAGAGAGGAACAGAGCCATGGAGTAAAAGGGATAGGGAGGAAGAGGCATCAAAATCAGAAAGAAATAGAGAAAAAACATAAATAGGCAAAGGAAATGAGGAAAAATGTGAGATGAATTCAATAAAATGTTTGTCTTTGATGATAATTGCTACCAAAGAATTCAACATTATTCCTGTTTTATTCTTGAGCCAGGCATTTTTGCTTTTTTTTTTTTTTTTTTTTTTTTTTTTTTTTTTTTTTTTTTTTTTTTTTTTTTTTTTTTTTTTAAAGATTTTATTTGTTTATTTGACACAGAGAGAGAGATCACAAGTAGGCAGAGAGGCAGGCAGAGAGACAGGGAGAGGAGGAAGCAGGCTCCCTGCTGAGCAGAGAGCCCGACGTGGGCCTCGATCCCAGGACCCTGGGATCATGACCTGAGCCGAAGGCAGCGGCTTTAACCCACTGAGCCACCCAGGCGCCCGGCATTTTTGCTTTATATTACTTTATGTTATTTTTTTTCACTTACCTCAACTTTACAATGAAAATTTAAAGATCCAATAATTAAAAAAATAAATAAAAATTAAAGATCCAATAATTGGTGTCAGATAGGAGTAAAACAGTAGGTAAGATATTTATGTGTTTATACATATATAAATATATAAATGAAATTTAAAGATGTAATAATTGGTCTCAGATATGAGTAAAGTCGTAGGTGAAATATTTATATATTTATATGTATTATATTTATTATCTACATTTAATATTTACGTATTCATTATTTTAACTTACTCTTTGTAATTGGCAAATACACATTTTTTAAAGCTCCACAACTTCCTTTAAGCTCTTAATGGTATGTTTTTCCTAGTAGGCAAATGATAAGATCATCATTGCTAACAATCTATACATGCATAGCATTTTATAAGAGAAATGAAGAATTCACCTTGTATTTCCTTAACCTTGGAGGAAGTTTGGCAGTGTTTGCACCAGAGGTGAGCATTCCAATTGGGGACTGAATTCAAGACCGATGTACTTTTCTTAGCCTTGTAGACCAGTAGGGATATCTCCAGGGTAGAGTGGAAAATTGATGGGTAGGAGTAAACGTGCCTCAGTGACTCGGTTTGCTTGTAAGTGTATGTGACTTCAAATTTATTTTACTTCCACAAAACTTAAAATTAATTCTTTGGTGTCTCCCTGTTGTCATTTCTTCATAAGACCTTATATGGAGAGGTTAATAAGGAAAATTGTGTTTTCTGAAATGATTAGGTCAGCAGCACAGATAGAATAGAAATAACTTCTCCCACTCTTCCAAGTGTAGCGGTATTAACATTTCTGAAAACGGTAAAGACAAATTGAATACACTCTGAAGACTCAAACAAGACAATACGTATAAGTAGAGAAAGGTCATTGGTAACTTCTAACCATCTGAACATGTTTCAATTGCATCTATAATTGCATTCAATTGCATCTCCTTAATAAAGGAGACATTTACTGAGCGTAAGGCTTTGTGAAACTTGTAATACAGGGACTCTATCAAAAGGAAGATTTCCAGTAAGTTATTCTTATTGTTAATAACATCAGACAGGTGATCTTCAACATATCCTCCAATTGTTTTCCTAGAACTAAAGTGAATGTTAATTTAAATATTAATCTAATTAACACCATGTGTGTGTGTGTGTGTGTGTGTGTGTGTGTGTGTGGTGTTATGTGGTGTGCACTTGGTACAAGGAGAAATGATAAATGCAAAAAAGAAGTCAGGGTTTTGTTTTTTCCATTTAGATACTATTTCCCATAGAAATGATGCTGTTGGGTGCCTGGGTGGCTCAGTGGGTTAAAGCCTCTGCCTTCGGCTCAGGTCATGATCTCAGGGTCCTGGGATCGAGGCCCGCATCGGGCTCTCTGCTCAGCGGGGAGCTTGCTTCCTCCTCTCCCTGTCTCTCTGCCTGCCTCTCTGCCTACTTGTAATCTCCCTCTCTGTGTCAAATAAATAAATAAAATCTTTTAAAAGAAATGATGCTGTTTGTCACAAATACTGCTGTTTGCTCTTCCTTGCTTCCTGTCTCCAAGGAAAGATCCAGCATTTTATCTGGCCAGAGTTCCACAGAGTGGATTGAACTGATACAAAGGAAGAGCTTTCTAAAGGCTATTATTGGTCTGTAGTGCCCAGAAAGTCCATTCCAAGGCTCTGTGCATGGATTTTGGAGGCAGCAAGTCACGGAACGTGGTCTAGCTTTAGGAAACTGCCCTGTTGGGAAAGAGCAGGGACGTGGGACTTCAAGTTGTTCTGTGAAGGCTCTGGGGAAGATCCTGCATGCAGGATTCTTTGCATCACTGTGTTCACTTTCTGGACCAGGGTTTTCCCACTGTCACAAGGTGGTTCTATTAAAGAGGGCAAGATTCGACGGTGATCTTCAAGAGGAAGAACAGGTTCAGTGTACACTACGTTTATACCACGACTCTAAGCTTAGCCTAAACACAAGTTACCACTGTAAGGTTTGTTCTCAAATATAGAAAACTATACTGCTCACCGAAGTTAGTGCTTTGATCTGAAACTGATTATAGAACGTCTGTATTTGACGGAAGGGAATTCTAAGCCAGTGATCAGAGTCCACAAATTGGTCCATTAATTACGCCGAAACAGTATTTCTGAGCACATCCTTCCAGAACGTAATGGTGCCAAATGAGGAAGATTTTCCTTCTCTGCCGTAACCCTGAAATGCAGTGGACATTTTTCTTACTGACTAGTTTCACTAACAAGGCCAAAAGGTAGTGAAAGCCCGTCTCTCTCTGAGAGAAAATCATCTCTGCTCAATAGTTGCTCTCCGATGCTCGCTCTGTAATGTATGTGGGAGCCTGGGCTGCAGGAAAGCTGAGTCACCCGCTGTCACCCACCGCGTGGCCAGGAGCCGGCCCGGCACTTAGTGGAGCTCCCGGTCCTCCACCAGCCTATGAAGGCATTTTATGCATCTGAACGCTGGGAGCCTTTTTGACTTCCCCAACAGGAAACATCGATTTCACGCTAACACTGTTACAAAAGAAGTCAGTTAAGAACCCAGCACTTGTATTTTTTAGTCAATGATTATCAAAACTTTCAAAATGACTTTTAGTGCTTAGCATTCTACTCCAAGAAGTACAGTGGTAATTAAAATAAAGCGAGAAAGGTGATAATGGAATGCAATAGAATCCAAAATCATCCTGTATAACATTGAGCTTGGTTTTGTTCTTGATAGGGTACTACACAAAATCATAAGGAACGTTTGCTCTTGACTGAATGGAAAATTGAAAGTTTAAGTCATGGTATTTCAAATGACACTAGCCATGGGCAAGCCAAGGAAGAGAAGACGCTGGTAAAATCCTCGGACAGCATTGGAGGAGAAAGATGCATTACCAGTGAAAGAGCATAAGTTTTGAATACAAATGGAAATTGTACACCTACTTGCCTCTGACCTAACAATAACCAAGCAAGTGCTTTTGCTGAGCATTACTTAAACCTTGCTTAAATTATCACTTCTAAGTCTTCAAATCCATTTATTGTAATAATGGAAAAAAATTCACTGGCACCAAAATTTGCTCGTTCAAAATAATTTAATAGATTTCTATTACTGTTTTTGTGGAAATAATGATTTTTATGACTGTTAATATCTGGCAGATATGTTTTAAAGATTTTATTTATTTATTTCACAGAGGGAGACACAGTAGAGAGGGAACACAAGCAGGGAGAGGGACAGAGGGAGGGGCAGGCTCCCCGCTGAGCAGGGAGCCCGATGAGGGCTTGGATCCCAGGACTCTGGATCATGACCAGAGCAGAAGCCAAAGGCAGACGCTTAGCGACTGAGCCACCCAGGTGCCCCTAATATCTGGAATATTGGCTTTATTTCATACTACTTCATTTAACAATTAAAATGTTGTTCATGGTATAAAATGGAAAACTCTATCTGAGCCTGAATAAAAATCACTCACTTCCTTCCACTGCTCCTTTTGGTCCCTTTAACGTGAGGACATTTACCTTGTGATTCACTAGACAGTGAAAAATATTTCCTTTTTTCTTCAAAATTCTACTTGAAGTGCCAAAATCATTCACCTTTAACTGGCAGGTTTCATGACCAACCAAACTTCTTACTGTTGATTAAGAGTGGTTCCAAAATATAGTGCTTGCTGTATATGCACACATACACACACACACACACACATGTAATCACCTCTTAAGTTTGTAACATGATGAATTCAGTGGAAGAATAAGATATTTCCTGTCCCTCTACACTCCTATCGGGTGACACTTAAAATAGCTGTTATCACTAAAAGGTTTTATAATGTGACACAGTCTTATTTCATAAATTTCACTAGTAAATAATATTTTATTGCATGAATAACCCAAAATATATTGATCTATTCAATCTATTATTGATCTATTCAATGGAAATGGACCTCCAGTGTTCTGTGCTGTGTCTGGGTGCATATGAGTGTGTGTTTTTTATTATTAGCAATGCTTCCGAAGGGACATTATTTGACATGTCACCTGATGAACATGTGTGGGTCCTGTGGCATGAGTGTGTACATACAGATGTGTATACATGTGTACATGCATGTGTGTATAGCGTGGATGTGTGTTTATATGTATATGCCTATATTTAATTATTGGGTTGTATATATGTGCATGTTTAACTTTCCTAGGAAATGCCTCACTGATTTCTAATGTGGCTGTATCATTTTATATGCCCATCAAATGTAGGTAAGTGATCCCAGGAGTACCCACCCTGGAAAACACTTGTTATTATCAGATCTTAAAGTCTTTGCCATATATCAGTGTAAATTTTCTTTTTCTTTTTTTTTTTGTTTACCAAGATAGTTGAGGGTGTTTAATGGTCATTTGTATTTCCCATTCTATGAAGTTATATTTACACCTTTATTTACTTTTCATCTGGTTTGTCTTTTTTTTTTTTCTAATTCATAGAGAGTTTTTATATATTCTGGATATGAGTAAATTGTAGGCAAAATGGGTGGCAAGTATTTTCTTCTTTTAAGGATTTTTAAAAATTTTTTGTCCTTTTTGTCTTTACTAATAAACAGAGTGTTTAGATGTAAGATTGTGAAATTTACTAATACCTCCCCTTTTCACTTATTCTTGGTTGAAACATCCTTTTAAACCTAGTTATAAAAATATCCTCTTCCATTTTACTCTAGAAGTATTCATTCTAGCTTTTGTATATAAATTCCTCAAATTGTTGGAGTAGGCAGTTAGTTAAATTCCAGCAGAATGCCTAGAGGCTAGCAAAGAGGAAGGATGGTTGACTCGGAGGGAGTCGGAGGCCCATCCTGGTGGACTCTAAACCTAAACCACAAAAAAACCAGACCGAACCAGGCAGGCCCACGATGGCTGACAAAGTTCACAGTATTGCTTCATTAGACTACAGTACTGTACTAAACTCTCCTCCCCAAGGGTGCCATGACAGGAACCTGTGACCAAATAAGGAAGAAAAATAAAACAACCCAGAGAGAGCCCACATTCCTGGAAAAAACCACCCGGCTTCCAAAATCCCCACCTTGAGTGGTGAATATTCCACTCCTTGTTTAACAACTGTCAAAAGACAGAAACCCAAAACCCAGTGGGCAAAACTCACCCTCGCACTCACCTGCTCTCACGTTTCGAGAGTGTACGTTGGTTTTAATAAACTTTGCTACTTGGACTGCTCTTCAGCTGAGCTGTCTGTCCTTGAATTCTTTCTCCTGATAAGACAGAGCAAGAGTCTCCTGAGACATCTTTTGGACCGGCCGGATGGAGGTCTCAGGACCTGAGGTGCCCCCAGCCCACCCGGCAACAAAATCATGTTAGTTGTTTGTATGTGGACTGGAAATTTCAGTTTGTTTAAATTGCACTATAAGAACTGTTACGCATGATTTGTTTTCTATTATAATTGCTTTTTATTTCCTTTTCCCCCCTCTCTTTCTCTCGTCATTTTTAGCCATTTATTTGGATTGAGTTTTCCTTCAACATTTCATGATTTTTTCTTAACTATTATGGAACCTATACTTACTATGTCTTCATAATTTTGTGGTTGCTTTGGAATTTTAATATTCACCTAAAATGTTCGAGCATAAATATTTTTACCTTTTTTTCTGGGCAATACAAAGATCTGAAAATTATTTCACTCCAAAGCTGCCATCCCCTCCCTACTCCTAATAACACACAGCGGCTCGTAACCCCAGACTTCCCTTCTTTCTACGTTGGTTCCTTTCACCACAAAGCCTAAATATTTTCTTTGTCATTTGGATGCATGCTTTGTTTAACATTTACATTATTTACCATCATTTCGTACATTTACTACTTTCTTCCTGGTTTACTAAGACCCAATTTTTTAGGATCCTAGATACAGACAAATAAACACAGGCAGATGCTGTCGACTTTGTCGTTCAACCTCACAGATGTTTCTGTTATTTCTCCTGTCTATTTTTTTTTAATTTCCAAAAGTTTAGTTATGTCTTTTAAATTCTTGGTGTTAATATATTATCCAGGGAGGAGTTGGTTTTCATATCTAGTTTACCATGTGGAGAAAAAATGGAAACAAACCCCGCATCTTGAAAGAAAAGAATGGCAGGTAAATTTCTCAGAGGAGTATTTATTGTGTAAGATGCCAACATCCATACAGTATTTGAAAATTTGAGGAAATAAAATGACTTGAAAATTTTAGCAAAAGGTAGTCTGTAAGTTTTCCAAAATATCCCTCTGACCCAGTGAATTGGGAATGATGCGTGGTGGGGGTAGTGTAGACAGTTGGGTATTACTAACAGAGGAATGTCTGTAAGCATGATGTCTTTGGAAAGATAGAAAGACCCCAGCTTAGAAGAGAATTAAAATAACTCTTTACATATTTGAAGGCCTGTCACAACGACAGAAATTTCATCAGTAAACAGTGTTTAAAATACCATTTTCTCTGAGTTGATTCGTATTTTGTTTCACTGGACTGTCATAACAATTACTGACTTCTTTACCTGGCAATGGCTATTGATACTACGGCTTAAGGATGGGATTTTTTTTTTTAATGCCACTCGTATACATTCAGAAGGAGATAGAGTTGAAAGTTAAATGTTTCTCACTCAGAAAAAAAAAATTCCTTTAATTTTCTGCCCACTAAAGTGTTGCCATCTCATGTCATTTTAATATGCAGTTAACCAGAGGATGGAAATGCTATGATTTATTGTGACAGGGTAAATAAAGCAATAAGAGCAAATCTAATTTAAGCATATGCACCGCTGAGCATGCCTTTTCATTCCTGCTTGATAACTACCCAGAATGATCCAACGAAAAATAAAAGGCGAGGTGTATTAAAAGTGGGAGACTGGTTCTCCAGTGCACTGAGAGCCCGTTATGTCATTAGGGGTCCTGCACCTCCACCTGACTTCTGGCTGAGAGCTGGGAAAGGCTTATCTTGACCTTCTTAAGCATTTTTTTCACTTCCTGCTGCTCTTTGAACCATTGAGTATAGCTGATTCTTCTATCAAGAACCCTAGATTTGAAATGTGTCTCTCCCTATCTGGGGGTTCCTGGACATGTTTCTTAACAAGCTATGCCTCCATTTCTATGTCTATAAAGTGGAAATACAAATCATGTCAAACTAGCACAGGTGTGTGAGTGTTGAATGAGATAATACTTGTAGAGCGCTTAGCGATTGTCTAGTAGTTATAAAAGCTCAGTAAATACTAGTCATTTTTATTAATATTAAACTTAAGTATAAGAAAAAAAATGTGTTGAATAAGTGGTGATAAAATTTAACACCTTGCTCTCAAACAGAAAAATAATATGAAAACAAGCAATCTGTCTTCCAGCCTGCCAATTAACTAGATTCGAGGGGTAAATATTTAACATTCCATGTGAAATGTGTCTGACTCTGATGGCTCCCACATTCAGTCTGGCTAGGGTCAGTCTTTCCTCTGAAAGTCACAGAAGGTGTTTCCAGTATCACTCTCCTTGTTTTCTCCCTTCTCTCATGTGCTACTAGTTTTCTTTTCTTTTTTTTTTTTAAGATTTTATTTATTTATTTGACAGAGAGAGAGAGATCACAAATAGGCAGAGGAGCAGGCAGAAAGAGAGGGAAGCAGGCTCCCCGCTGAGCAGAGACCCCCCCATGCGGGCCTCAATCCCAGGACCCTAGAGATCATGACCTGAGCCGAAGGCAGAGGCATAACCCACTGAGCCACCCAGGCGCCCCCGCTACTAGTTTTCTTTTCAACATTTTCCTGATAACCTTAATTTCTATTACCAAACACCTCGAGTAAAGCATTATCATACAAAAAGAAAGAAACAAAAGAAGATTTTCTATAAGAAAAATTCTACTTTTATTTCCGAGCCAACCCACTCAAACTCCATATGAATTTTGAAAATCATGATATACTTCCTCTCATTAAAAAGACTGTTTTGTGCATGCAAGAGAGAGAGAGAGAGACAGAGAGAGAGAGAACAGCACAAACACACTTTTCGATTTCAACGCAGGCCAAATTGTGTTCTTCTGGTGGCTGTTGACGTTCCTATTGAGAGCCTAGAGCGTAATTTTGGCATTTTCACATTCTGTAAATGATTGGAAAATGTGATAAGACGGCGTTTTCAAGGGACCCTATGGCATTAGTGTCATAGCATGAATAGAAAAACAGGAGCAGGGCTGATTAAGGAAGCCGGACATGAAATGCTCACCGAGTACCAGGCACTGGGCAAAGCGGTTTATAGGCATTTGTTTCATACAACAACAAGATGAGAATGTTAGTAACTGCATTTTTACAGAAGAAACTGAAGGTTAAGGAACTTGCTCAAGTTCACACAGCCAGAACTTGAAGCTGAACTTTGGACTCACGTTAACTCGTGCTAATTCCCAGTTTGCTAATAATATTTCTGTTGAGGAGCCTACATTGTTACTGAACAGAAGACCACAGAGGCCTGAGTAGCTGGCTTTCTAATGAGTTCGCAAACTCGTGAAAATATGTGGCTTCATCAAATGCTGTGATTTGAGTCCATACACAAGTACACACCAACTTCGTTCCTACAGGTCTTGCTCTTTTTGCTGCAGTTGTGGTTGATCTGACATTTTAGTTACAGACGGATAACTTCATTTACTTCCATATTCTGAGTAACGTAAATACTCTAGAAATTCTGCTCCAGTGAATTTACTGAGTCTTTTAATATCCTGATTTTTAAATTTTATGTTTAATGTGGAATATGGGTTGGGTTTCAAAATAAAATCTGAGAATTAGTTCATTGTTTTTTTCAAAAAAAGGATGAAAATACAGAGTAGCTGAAATCATTCAAGTTTTGACACCTAGATTAATGCTCGTGAAGGTTTCCAAAAGGAACAAACCAGAAAAGGAACTGAAAGCAAATACCACCCACTCTCACGTATTTGGTACTATGTCACATTCTAAAATGCGTGGAATGCATTTAGGTACTGAAGAGATGACTTACTATTGTATTTACATGTTTACATATTGTATTTCAGGAGCATCTATGCCCTGTTGGCCCAGGAGACCACATTGCTTATCCTCCAGGGCAGGTCTCGCCACAGGAGAGACAATTTACCCGTGTTTCCTAAAGGAGTGAATGTACAGCTAACCAATGAATGAATTAATTTCTGGGCTGTGTGACTATGAGCAGATATATTTTGCTTTATTTTTCCTGTTTTCCACATTTTTACCACCAAGTTTGTATTTTTTTATATAGAGATAATAAACTTTATTTTCAAGCGTCCCTGTGCTTGGAGAAGTGAGAAGTCAGGGTGAATGTCACTGCAGGGAGTATGGACATTTGTATCCCAAAGATCCAACCCACCCAAGCTGTGATACTTAGTAGCTCCGTTAGCTCAGTTTACACCCTAAATCTCCTCATTAGCATTCCGTACGGGAGGTGTATCATGAAGGGGACCTTCCCTTTTCTAACCGAAACATGAAAAGGAAGGGAGATGAAAAGAGCAGTGAGAAGGAAAATGCTTCCCTGTGAGGAGAAATGTGCTCGGTTAGAGTTCTTGATCCTTACAAGAAGAATCTAAGCATAATTATGAAAACATCAAAAAATGTATATTTTAACATTGTTTTCCCTCTGTAGGCCATTTGATGATGGGTAAAAGATTTATTGAGGGAAGATTTTAAAAGTTACTCGTCAACAACACAAGGTCATACATAATGAAACCTCTTCTGCATCCGTAAACTCCTAAGGGTGTTTTTAACATTACTTTTCATTCTCTTCTTTGAGCTTACTGTCCTTTGTCCTGTTATTAAAGAATATCAAGGTCAAATATTTTGTCACTGCCTTTGATGAATCACTCTTATACTCTAGAAATTCAACAGAGCCAAACAGATTTCTCTGTGTGTGCATATAGATCATTGTACGTGTGTGTTTGTTTTCCTTAAACTGTTTGAGAAAACAAAAATAATAATATTTATTAAGATATTAATTTTTAGTGCCAGTGTTGACAATTAAATATTCATGAAGAATATTGAAGGAAATGAAGGAAAATACTGCCTCACTTGATAAAATAGGGTTTAGATTCTGGAAGATTTTATGCTGTTTAAACACACATCTGAGATTAAATGCCCTCTGAACTTCTGTAAAATGGAAGATGAAGTAATTTGTTCAAGGTCACATGACTAGGAAGTGACAAAGCTCTGTTTCCAGCTGAGGCAGTAGGGCTCCAGCGCCCATTCTCTTCAGCATTATGGGATGTTTTTTGTGGAGTTTAAATGAGACAATGCCTATAAAATAATGGTATGTATTTTTTAAAATAAGTAAATAAGTTTTATATTATTATAGTTACATTGAAAATAATGCCTGCCAGGATAGAAGGTATTTGAGGAATACAGCAAACAGATTGGCCTGAACAGCAAATACAAGATGCATAAGAGGATGTTAAAGGTAGTAAGTTAAATCAATGTAGAAAATACTGTTACGCCAGATAATGGAGGTTCTTAAATACCAAGTTTAGTATCTTTATTTTAAATGCAACCAAGAGGAATATTTAACATATTTTGTAAAGATGCAACATGGGCTTTAAAAAAGTTATAGAAACAGCATGTTTGGGGAAGGGAGGTGACAGGATAATCCATTGATTTTCCATTGCACTAGTTGAGGCAAGAGGTATTTACATGATTAGTGACGATGAATAAAAGTGTATACAAATGAAAGCTGTATGGCAATCAAGACCGTATAAGCAGGATAAAAATTCATCGAGTGACTTTTCTATCCAAACTTTGCTAGAAATTCTATATCGAATCTTCCCAGAAGTTTATGATATATTTATGGGATTCATTTTCTTCCCATTTTATAGTTGAGAAAATAATCTCAAAAAAATTTAAACAAATTTTGGTCGAGATCATCTAGCAAATACAAGGCAGAAATGGGAGTGAAATGTAGACCTTGGGTCCAAAACTTGTGATCTTTCTATCCCCTCAAGTGCCCCGTGCCACTTAATACTGGAGAAGGCAAATGTAAAAAGGCTAAGAAATTCCAAACATGTTTGAAGAAGAGGATGGTGACAATTCCAACCAAAGTAGGAGATGGAAGAAGAATACATTTCAATGAGACAATGACAAATCTCGACTTCAAATTTTGAGTTTAGTACAGAGATGAGTGCATGGGTGAGAAGATGCTGGTGCATACAGCAGGTAACTGTGGCTATGCCATCTGATACCATTAATAATTATTACGTCGAAAACATTTTAGGAGATTTCACATCATTATTTACAGCAGACCCTTGACAAAAGTGTATTTTGCCGTGTGCTTCAACTTGACTCAACAATAAAACTCTTCCCTCCTCCAAAATAATATTGTCCACTTTAGAGAATAGAATTCTCTATTCTATGTCTTCATTGCCATCTCCAGATCAGCTATGAGAGCATGTATATAAATCCTGCCAGTTTTCATCAAATCCAGTTACTAGTTGCTGTGACCTTAGGAAGCTATGGATCACTTTTGATAAACAGAATGGTATAGGAAAATATTGCGTAGAAAACATGAAGTCCTTGCAGTTTTGTCAATCCTTTGTGTGTGTCCATAGGTCATGACATTTTTGCTTAGCCTCTGCGCTATTCACAAGTCACGGCTTCTGGTTCACAGTCTTTAAGTGGGTCATTTCATTTTTTCCCTAAGGGTCTAGTCTCAGAGAGATCATTTGCTTAGTTGTTAGCAGTTGCAAACACACCTTTAAAGCTTTTGAGAGAATACAACATACCAGGGAGTTTATCGTGATGACTGTAAATAGTGCAATTTTCAACAGTTGGAGTGCATTTTGAGTCCGTGGTCCCCCAGACCCAAAAGAACCAAAATCAAAGAAATGAAAGAAAGACCGTGCCGAAGGAGTCACCTTTTTAAACCAAATGCCTTGCTCTTTGATTTCATGTAATTGAGCTTTAACTTCTCCCAATGTATTAATCCAGGCACAGCCGGTGGTGTTGCCACAGCACAGAAACTTTGCTCAGTTAGAAGATACTCAAGGGCTACGCTCTTAGTAATAATGTTGACCAAAGAGTCTAAGAGTCTTTGCTGTGGAGCTCTTGTCTTAACAACAGATTCTGAAATTTTAGGAATTAAGAAGTTGCTGATCATTGTCTCTTACATTTCCCTAACCGGGGAAGTAGGAACCTGCCAAAAGGGGTGAGTCCTAAATCATGAAAGCCTCCTCATAGGCTTTTTCTAACTCGATGATGTAAATTAAGGGGACTCGACCATGAGTTGTCTTATTTTGCTTGTGAAGAATTAAGGGCATGGTTAGGTTTTCTCCTAGCCTGAAATAAACGGTTGGTCTAAATTCCAGAGGTTACCCCCACCGTTAGCGGTGGGAGACACAGATGAGGGCATTATCATTCCAGGCTAATACCAGAATAAAGGAAAGGAGAAAGGGTTTTACTGGTTAAAACATGAAGTTTTTAGCTGCTGTTTTGGGTGGAAGCAGTCTACCTCCATGTCAGCTACTTCCCTTCCACATCCATTTAATTTGGAGGTCTTCAGCATCTGGATAGGACCAGCTGTCAGCCGGAGCATTTTTTAGCTGTATGATGTGCACTTAAGGCTTAATACCTTCTGGGAGAACTGAAGAGTGGTAACTGAGAGTGCCAATGCCCTAAATTTTTTGTCACATCTCTCAGTTAAAGCTGAGCATTGATTAAAAGGGCAGATTTTTTTTTTTTTAAGATTTATTTATTTTAGAGAGAGAGCACAAACAGGAGGGGCAGAGGGAAAGGGAGAGAGAACCTCAAGTTGACTCTAAGCTGAGTATGGAGTCCAGTGTCAGGCTCCATCTCACAACCCTGATATCGCGACCTGAGTGAAAATCAAGAGTCAGATGCCTAATCGGCTGTGCCATTGAGGTGCTTGTAGGAGGGCAGAATTCTTAAAACCACAGGCCCAAAATGGTATCACATAGGCCAAGTCACCAAACCTCAAGTTCTTATAAAGTTTATAATCTTGATATCTTGGTGTGGGTGAACATGCACACACACTCTCTCTAAAAGTTATTTAAAAATTTAATAATGAGGGGCACCTGGGTGGCTCAGTGGGTAAAGCATCTGCCTTTGCCTCAGGTCATGATCTCAGCGCCCATGAGCCCTGCCTTGAGGAATTCTCCTTCTCTCTCTCTCCTCAGCCCGCTTGTGCTATCCCTCACAAATAAATAAATAAGATCTTTTTTAAAAAATAAAAAAAATAAATATTTAGTAATAACTACTGACCAGATTTGAAGCTACTTTATAAGTCAATTATTAACAAAGTATGTAAAACTAGACACAAGTTATATGGAAAACCAATGCCTTGAAATAATTCTGTAACTCAAAGGTCTAGATAGGTCCTATCCAATTTTGCCATTTGGAGTAAGCAATTTTTTTTCCTCTGAGTTTCACTCTCCTTTTTCATGTGATGTGAAAAGCAAAATAATAAGGCTATCTTCTGCAAGTTGTTACATAAGTTATATGAGGCCATATAAGCAAATGTGCTAATGATATACGTATTTAAGACATTTCCCTTATTGTCAATATCATGTTTTATTTATTTACACCTTGCTTTTCTCTATAAAAGTTCGAAGCCACTTATGAAAATATACTAATAAAACATAGAAATGTAAACATTCAAAACAAAGAATAATAAAAGTCAGAAGGACAAGACCAAGATTATCTCATTATTACTATTAATAGAAGCATAAAAAGAAATAAAGAGGGGGCAATTTCAGTTCTTTGATTTCAGAAGTGTTTTATTTGCCCTATTTGTTCCTTTGCTACAGCTCTATTTTATACACCCCTAGAGTGGTGCAATCTATAACACCCAAAGGTTGGTTGGCTGGTATGGGTCAAGAGGTAACTTCATTAAAAGAAAAAAAAAATCCCCTTTATGTTGTTGGAGGGCAGTTGGAGGGCTAGGTCTTATTTTATTATTTCACTTTTCTAGTGGAGGGAAAAAAAATCAAGATCATTCTAATTTCTAAGAGCATAGGGTTTAATATCATGAAAATCACACAAATGGAACTAAAGACATTGCGATGGTTATACCACATACTACTTTATTAATACATGATGTCAGTCGCATGCCCATTTCTAGAAATGTAACAATTGCAAGGAATGTAAACGAGGATTTTTTAAAAAAAAAAAACAACCCATAACAGATGTTGGCAAGATTTTTCCCCCTACTTAGAACATAATAAACATATGGAATGGCCTATTAGGCACAATTGCTGAAGCAAAACACAAGGATCATTCAAGAAACAATTAGATTCTGTTCTAAAGAAATGGAATACTTAAAAAGGATGAGTCCTGATGGGCCTATAGTCCTGATGAGCAAATAGCTCCAGCTAAACCCTTTATGATTCTATCTCCATTTGAATGTAAATATCACCACAATGTACTCAGATCAAGATCTGGAAGCGCTGTGGAGATTTTTCTCTTCTGCAAGAGAAGAGTGAGTGTTGATAAATTCCATGTCTATGTTGTAAAACGCCCACATGTGGTAACAGTGTTAGCATTCTCTTTCATATTAAAAGAAAGGAAGATGTTTCTCATCATCTTAATGTCTTCACTTTTTAGATAATGTTTAGTGGCGCTGAGAAGATGATTTTTTTAAAGAGTAAAATCAATTTTAGGCATATTTCAAGGCACATATTCTGAGCTGCGTCAGGAAGTAAATTTGGGAAATAAATCAGGAAGTAAATAAAAATTATGAATTTACAAAGCAGAGTATAACATAACAGCATATGCAAAGAAGAAACCTCTGGAATTCAATGACACATGGAAGGTGGTTTATCCCCGAACAGCTAATTTTAGTGTAGCATGATTAAACATGGCTCCAAGAAAATGTAATTTTATTTATCACTGTATAATAAAATAATAGTCTGTCTGTAGCTGGGGTGCCAGGGTCCACGAGGACCTGGCTCCCAAACAGGGGTCCCAAACAGACCGGTTTCGGCCACTTACCACCGACAAAATCTAAAGGAGAGAGGGGCGGTGTTGAATAAAAAAGGAATTTATTTCAGTGACGCCAACACAGGGCAGTGGACTAGCATCTCAAAGACTGTCTCCAAAGTGCTGAAAATACTTACGGGTTTATACAAGGAAACTGTGGGACGAAGGTGGGTGGGTACATGCTGGTAGGCAGTGAAGGAAAATGGACCACTGTCGAGTCAATCAGGCGGGCCTCGCAGGTTCAGGGCCGTGAAGGGGTCGGTTCAGTTCATGCAGGGATGTTTTGCCCTCAGGACCTTCCACCTGAGCCAGGAGATTAGCAGGAAAGGACCTAATGAGAACTGTGAGGTCAAAATGGATGTGGTCCCAGTCCTCTTTCCTATCCTTATGGGAAAGGCCATCTCTTGAATGCATTTATTCCCCGATGTGTAACTGCTTAAGAATGGGCCTTGGGTCTGCAACACTTTCTTCCTAAGAGATAGAAAGCTCTTATTCTGTGCTGGGTTTACAGCCTTGTGGAGGAATATCTTTCTCTGTTCCAGACCCAGTACGTTCTCCTATGTTTCTCCTAATGTGTGCATAATATGGCACCCAGCTCATCCCACTCGTCTGTCTATTCTCCAAAGGGTGGGAACAAGGTCCTCTGCATGCATCACAAGAAGGATTCCGATGCTCACTATTAAAGGTGATCTTGCTATCTTTCCCCGATTTGAGTAAAGCTTCATTCCATCCAGTGCTTGTGGAAGGCATGTCTTTCTTGGCCATCTTGACACAGGCAGTGGGTCGACATCCTGAGACAGTTGCTCTCGGCGGCAGACATTGCTGTGCTCTCTGCTATCCTCCATGAAGTTGGACTTCTCTGGAAACGGGATGGGGTGTTATTCTAATATCCTAATAGTACACGCGCTCTTCTTTCTTTCTTTATCCCAGTGTGCTTTTTCCTAGACACCTAGGATTTTACACCATCCTAAAGAATATAAGTTCACTTAATCTGTCATCCGTATCTATTGGTAATGAAGACTTGGTTGAATTATTTTTCTACAGTGTATGTAATGAAAATGAATAGCTCTGTTATTATTCCAAAAATTAAAATAATATTTGAGTCTATGTGTTAGACTACATATGGTATACCATTCTAAGGTTCAGCTATGCTTTCCAGGGCCTGCTAACTGTTCCTTCTCTTTTCCCATTGAGGATTCACTTACCTGACTCTTAACATCAGTATGTATGATCCATGTATTGTTGTAGACAACTACGATAGTGATATCTGAGAAAAGAATTCACTAATCAGATAAAAGATATTAGCAGTTCAGTAAATTATGAAGATAAACCAAAGTTGTTTCGATACATATCACTTTTATATGTCATTCAAATGGTAAGAAGTGAGCCTCAAAATAGTTTTAATTTGTAATATACTCTGAATTCTCCTTTGTTTTGTTGCTTAGTGAAGTTGGATCAAACACCACAATAGCATGAATTGTATTATCCAAGTAAACTTAAATTGACCAACTAAGTACTTAAGTGAACCATTTTAAGTATAGAGGGAAGAAATTTTAGTTTTAGCTTATTCAATAAAAATTATTCGTTTGGAGCCCCTGGGTGGCTCAATTTGTTAAGCGTCTGCCTTTGGCTCAGGTCATGATCCCGGGGCCCTAGAATGGAGACCCGTGAGGGGCTCCCTACTCAGCAGGGAGTCTGCTTCTCCCTTGCCTTCTGCCCCTCCCCCCACTTGTGCATTCTCTCTCAAATAAATGAATAAAATCTTTAAAAAAATTATTAGTGAATGTATTTGTCTTTGCACTAGAAATTAACCTCTTGAGGGAACAGGCTGTGACCTAGTCAACTCTATGTCTCTGGCACATAGCATGTTATCACAAAATGCTTGTGGACCAGAAATTAATTGTTAATGCAAATTTGTTTAACTTTATTGATGTATCTTGCTGAAGCATGCACCTTTACCTTATCAAGCTTCCTCAAATTAGATGCTAAGTGTAGAATGGCAAGTTTTAAGGTTGTCCTTGAACATTTGCTTCTCACAATTTAAATCCACTTTGGCTTAATGAAATATAGTCCTGTAGGGCCTCCTTGTTTCAACCCACACAAGCTCAGTTACTTGATGCCCTTTAACTGCTAATTGCTGTTCATTATTCACATTCATCCGTGTGAAGTTTTGGCATATGGTCAACAATTAAAACACACACACACACACACACACACACACACACGCTCACAAAGTGTGGAGTATATTTTTCCAAGATTCAATTTCTAAAGCCTCGTAAGAGACACACTCATAGGATATTGAATTGGTATAATACTGAAAATCCTGCATAATCTCAAACATAATTTTTATCTTATAGATGCAAATTATATGCAATTTGATTAATTGTTTATTTAGGCAGATTTTAAAAGCATATCTTGCACACTGAATAATTACACAGATTTGAGTCACCTGCTTGCAATTGGACAATTAGGTTAAAAATTTTTTTTCTCGAGACACCTGTCTGGCTCAGTTTGTGGAGTATGCAACTCTTGATCTCAAAGTTGTAACTTCGAGCCCCATTTTGGGTATAGAGATTACTTAAAGAAAATCTTAAAAATTTTTTTTCTCTGTCAGTAAACTTTGGCTTTATTATTGTAATAATGTCTTTCCTAAATTATAATTTTAAAAAACAAGGATTTGTTCATGTAATTAATACTTTGGTGATAAATTTACCAAGTATTTTTGATACTCAGCATTCACAGAATTAAAAGAAAGACTATTCTACATTAGATTTTTTAACATGAAGAAACAGGGTTTTTGAGCTCCAAACATGAGATATTGCCATGAAAATAAGCCAGATTAAACTGAAATCATACGTGTACATTATGGTCCTCATGAACAACTGGCCAACATAGAATCAAAATACTGTTACCAAGATGGCTTTAACTTTCTCTTAAACTTGACAAGCTCTGGACAGGCTTCTTTCTGACTTTCTGACTTTCTTTCTGGTCCCTGACCTCCTTTTCCTTAAATCATTTACTGTAGAAAAGTTGCAATTGAAAATTCTTTGTCAACCTCTTCAAAATACAACAACTTTTAAAAGATGTTTCCTATCTGACATCTCAGGAATTTCTTTCTCCATGTCCAGAGATCCATCCCTTAGAAATGTCATCATCAGAGAAGATGCCCTTATATCCCATTTTTCATGGGAGAACAGGAGCCTAACTTTAGCAGGTACCTAGATCAAAGTTACACAACTACTTCCTATTATAAAGATAGGAGACGAGATGCCCTTCAACAGACGAATGGATAAAGAAGATGTGGTCCATATATACAATGGAATATTACTCAGCCATCAGAAAGATTGAATACCCAACTTTTGTATCAACATGGATGGGTCTGGAGGGGATTATGCTGAGTGAAATAAGTCAAGCAGAGAAAGTCAATTATCATATGGTTTCACTTACTTGTGGAACATAAGGAATAAAATGGAGGACTCTAGGGGAAGGGAAAGAAAAGTGAATTGGGATAAATCAGAAGGGGAGGTGAACCGTGAGAGACTGTGGACTCTGAGAAACAAACTGAGGGTTATGGAGGAGAGGGGGAGGGGGATGGGTGAGCCTGGTGGTGGGTATTAAGGAGGGCATGTATTGCATGGAGCACTGGGTGTGGTGCATAAACAATGAATCTTGGATCACTGAAAAAATAAAATAAAAAAAAAAGAAAATACGAATATAAAAACAAACAAACAAGTTAATAAAAAATAAAGATATGAGAAAGGTTACTTTAACCCTTGGGCAAAAACAATTAGCAAATGCAGATAACCTAAGATTACCCAACCTCATCAAAAAACTCTCCAGTCCTTTGTTTTGGTAGAGTTGATCTCAGACAGAGTTCTGACCTCTCTATCCCATTGCAATAGCCTTAAATAAAGTCTTCCTTACCTGTTTAACTATATCCAGTACAATTTTCGCTTTGGTATTACAGATTAAAAGCAAACACATCATTCAACAGAAGAGTGTTTACTCTAGCATTTTAGCTTCACTAAAATATGGTTCCCTATTGAAAGGCTTAAAGGTTTTGTTTTTAATCAAATGAGGTTTAAGTTATTATTTTAAATTAATATATGTGTAAACATAAAATCGTTATGAAGTCTCTATGCTTATCAGTTCAGGTTTATTCAACTTTAAAACCAAGCCAATATGTACATTAAGTATAACCAAAATAAAAATATATAACCAATCAAATTAAAGTTTACAACATTAATGTGATCCAACAAATTGTTTTTTCCTATAATTCAGCTGTCATTTACAATATGACTCTTCTAGTGATAAACAAAGCAAGACAATGATTCTTCTAAATCTTGGCACCTATACCACTATATGCCAGCATTTTTCCAAAGCACTTCTCCATCAGTATCTTTAATTAATATGCTATGAGATCATTTGGCTCTCATTTGCTCCAAAAATATGACAATCTATGTGATAATGAACACAACTTTACTGATAGGATGTTAAACCCCATTGAAAATGCTATCCCTGAAATCATATGGTGGTCATCAGAAATAGAAGAGTCAAACAATGGATGAGTTTCCTTTATGTAGTAGGAAAAGCCTCACTCTTTCCATTTTGGGAACTCCCTGGCTATTCCTACTAGGAAACATCACAGTACTCTCATTCCCCCTTCCATTCATCCTTGGAGAAGGCTTAGTTTTCTCTTGGTCTGTTCATCTGTTGGTTTATTTATTTAGTTATTTACTTAATACATATCTATTTTTTATTTATATTAATCACTGAGAGAAATGCTTCATTCTTCCTTTAGGTTCTTAGCATAATGAATTTATGTTTGGAAACCCAATGGCACAAAGAGCTTGAGTTACTGTCCCACCATTCTTGCTTCCCACACACAGGCATGC
Source organism: Ailurus styani (assembly GCA_002007465.1). Taxonomy (NCBI): domain Eukaryota; kingdom Metazoa; phylum Chordata; class Mammalia; order Carnivora; family Ailuridae; genus Ailurus; species Ailurus styani. The sequence goes on from LNAC01001463.1 coordinate 128,291, forward strand.
ATATTCTGTGTCAATAAACACCCTGAAGTGGGAAAAGAGAAAAGTTGATCTCTCAAAAGAAAAAAATCGAGGTGCCTGGGTGGCTCAGTGTGTTAAGCCTCTGCCTTTGGCTCAGGTCATGATCTCAGGGTCCTGGGATTGAGCCCCACATCGGGCTCTCCCTTTGGCAGAGAGCCTGCTTCCCTCCTCCCCCCCCCCCCCCCCCCCCGCCTGCCTCTCTCGGCCTACTTGTGATCTCTTTCTCTGTCATATAGATAAATAAAATCTTAAAAAAAAAAAGAAAAAAGAAAAAAATCATTGCATTTCTCAAATAGAGTATGAAATCTTACAAATAAATATCTTGGTGTACTTTAGCTCAAGAAAAAGAAGTATTTAAGTACTCTGAAGTTTCTTACATCAGTATACTTTTTAGGGTATCTAATATCTACCTACAAGATGTGTGCTTTCTTAAGGCTTTTTGTTACTTAATGCAAATGTTTTCTTAAAGTTTAACAAGTATACAGAAAAGTGCAAAAATTTTAAGTGTGCATCTAAAATACTTTTTACAAACTGAACACATTCATATACCTAGCATCCAGATCAAAACCCAGAATACCAAGGCCCCAGAAACCATCACCACTACTATGCTAACCAAACATGCCTCTTATCAATTAACCTAAGGGTAAAGACAATACACTTCTGACAGCATAAAGCAGTTTTGCCTGTTTTTATACTTGATATAAATGAATCACACAATATACATGTTTGTGTCTGTCTTTTTTTACTGTAACCTGTACCTGTGAAATTTATTTATTTTCTTGATGCAGTCACAGTTTGTTTATTCTTACTGTTGTCTACTGTCTGATTATTTTGTTTGTATATTGCCTTATCAAACTAGGACGTCTATGTAATGATGTTTTTCTTGTCAGTAATTTGTGTTTTCTTTCTTCCTGTGGTGATTAGTCTTGCTGGGGTTTATCAGTTTTATTAATATTTTCAAATCACAAACTTTGGTCTATCTTGATACTCTTTATTGTATGCATGTTTTCTATTTAACTAATATCTACTCTTATTTTATTACTCCTTTCTAATTTCTAAGAATTGTATATACTTTCCAACAATCCAGCTTCTAGAAATAAAAGCCTTAATCATAAATCATGAAAAAAATCCTCAAAATTAATCAGGCATTTTCAATGTTTCATATGTAGAGATTTGTGTATGTGTTATGCATTATATTTCTAAGTACCGATTTAGAATTTTACAAGGATAAATTTGTCATATCCACATCATCATTCTAATTTCTGTGTTGATTTCTTGTTTTACTCATGGGTTACTCAGTAGTATATTGTTTGCTTTCCAACTAGTTGGAGATTTCGTAGTTATCTTTTTTCTGGATATTGGAACATTAATAGACTTTTATTAGTGCTTTGAGATTTGTTGAGACTTGCTCTATAGCTTAATAAGTAAGCAATCAATTTAAAAGAATGTTACAGATGCAGTTAAAAACAAAATACATTCTGTCTTTGTCGGGTGCCTTGTTCTATATATGCCAATTAATTCATGTATGTTAATTGCATAATTTATAGCATCTGTGTTCTTACTCTTTTTGTGTATGTAAGTTTTCTATTTCTCTTAGCTATTTTTAAGGAATGTTAAAATCCCATTATGTTTGTGAATTTGTCTTTCATTTAGTTCTCAAACTTCGCTTTACATATATTTTTAAGCTAAGTTATTGGAAAGTTAGAGTAATATTTCCTCCCTTAACATCTAAATTGTCTGATAACAATACAGCTATAACAGCTTTTTGTTGGTTAATGTGTTCATGATAGAGCTTCTTTCTTGATTTTTTTTTACTTTTTTGTACATCTTGTAAGTCATACATAGATTTTGTTTTTGCTCGTTTAATTCACCTCGACAATCTCAGTCTTAAAACTAGTGTTTTTATCCTATTTATATTTAATGTAATTCCTGATGTATTCAGGTTTATGTTACTGCTATTTATTTTTTGTTTACCACCTATTTCATGCTTACTTCTTTCTTTTGTTCCTTTTATATTAGAAATCTTATAACCTGTGTTTTCTTTATATTATCATTTACACATTTTACTAGTTCTTAGTGTTTATTCTGTAGATTGAAATTAAATGCTTTGTGAATACTTGATTAATTACCCATGAACGATAATGTCACTTTTGTCATTTCACTGAGAACAATAGAACATTTAATTCTATATTTACTCCCTTCCTTCCATTTGTACTGTTTCAGGCACCTTTGCTCTACAAATGTTTGATTATACACAGAAGACTATTATTGTTTTATACAGACAATTAATTTTCTTGTGATGCAAGTCTATTGGCAAGAATTTTCTTTCTCTCTCTCTGTAAACTCTTTATTTTGCCATTAATTTTGAAGGATATTTTTAAGTTAGAGATTATTTTCTTCAGCACTTTAACAGTGATATATTATTGTCTTCTGGCTTCCAGGTTTAGTCTTTATTGCCATTTTTTAATTCTACTGTCGCTTACTGAAACATAATTTGTGCTCCATTTATAGATGATTTTAGATCCTTTTCCTTGTTTTCAATCAGTTTAATTAATGTATTCCTAAATGTAGTTTGCTTTGGGTTCAATGGACTTCTTGATCTATAGGTTCATATTTGTTCAGTCTCTTAGTGCATTATAAGCCACTCTGAAAAGTAGTGGCTTAAAATAATGAAAATTTTATTAGCTCATGTTTCTGTGGGTTGATTGGTTACAGCAAGGATTTCCTTTGCAAGTCTTGCTAAGGGTTTCTCATGCCATTACATTCAGATGGTGGCTGGGTCTGGACTTTGGGATGTTAAAATGCTCTAGTCCATCTGCGATGTCCAAAATGGCTTCTCCACTCACAGATAAGGTGACATGTGGCTTCTCTATGAAATCATTCTTTGATCATGGTGTCTCTTCCTCCAGGAAATCTCTCCAGCAGGATAGCTAGGATTCATACTGGTCGGCCAGGACTGTAGGGGCTTAAAAGCAAAAGCTGCTGGCCATTTTAAAGCTCAGGCTTGATGCTGGCACAGTGTCCCTACTGTCACATTGTTACACTAAGAAAGATATAGTTCTGACCCATATTCAATAAAGGAGGGCATTACACATGGCATGGATATAAGGTCATGTAGCTACTCTGAGGACCATTTTTAAAAAGATTTTATTATTTATTTACTTATTTATAAGAGAGAGGAGGAGGAGCAGAGGGAGAGGGACAGGCAGACTGTGCTAAGCGCTGAGCATGGAGCCCAACATGCGCCTGGATCCCACAACCCCAAGATCATGATCTGAGCTGAAATCAAGAGTTAGTTGCTCAACCAACTGAGTCACCCAGGCACTCCTGGGATCTGACTTTGAAGACAAGCTACCACAATGTGTTTTTTCAGTTTTGGGAATTTCTCTATTATGATCTCTCTAAAAATCATTTCCTCCCTTTCTCTTGGTAATTTCTGCCTGGAACAGCAATTACAGGTATGCTATACATTCCAACATTTATTACACTCTTTTCTGTACTTTCCTTCCCTTTTTAATTCTTTTCTTCAGTGTGTATATCTTCTGTTGACATGTGTTTCAGACCATCAATCCTGTGTTCCGCTGTGTTGAAATCTGTTGTTGGTTTCTTAATTTTAATTTTTTCAGTTTTATATTTTCATTACAATCCTTTCCTGCATTTCAAGTTTCTGATATAATTCTCCATCTCTTTATCTTCTCTATCTTTTCCTTTATTTAACAACTTGATCATAGGTTTTTTAATGTTCTGTTCTGCTAACTGAATATCTGTACTGTCTCTGAGTATCTTTCAATCATCTCTCCTGCTCCCTTGGTTTTGGATTTTAGGGACTGCTGGCTTGCACTATGGGTAATGTTTATTTCCACCTCTAAATTATCCCCCCCTTGGCCATGGGGTCCATTCCATGCTTTCAGATGCACGCTTGGTGTTGTCTTCAAGACTCTCTCTGACGTTAAATGAACTTAGGCATTGTTTCCTAAGCAAGGCTGGAGTTGCCATTTTGCTTTGCAGAGGCTCTGCTCAGTCTTTTTAGCCTCCTCATCTTCCATGAAGCCATGGAGGAGAAAATAGCCATGTATTTAGGAGCCATCACGTTTCCATTTTCTCTCTCCAGTCTCCTGAGATCTCCAAAAGCTCTACTAAATGTTTCTCATCCCAGCAGCAGACCTCTTCTGGGGCATGGCCTACATTCCCAGCCTCCTCTGTAAAGGCAAAATCAACAAATTCCCTCAGGGAAAACACTTCTGCAAAAGTCAGCTCGGTTTTCAGAGGCTCTCCTCTCTCTGGAATTCTGCTGTCTCTAATTATCTGGGTTTCAGCATTTCTCTGATGTTGTAGGCATGATTTTTATATTTTATCCAAATTTGCTAGTTGTTTTTGGTGGAAGTATTGGTCTGCCCTCTTTAACTCTTCTTTACCACAACAATTAGGTATCACACACTCTTGACTGCCTGCCTGCACCTTTCCTCAAGGGACTATAATTCTTTCTACACTTTGACATACTTATTACACAGAATAAGAGTGTTTCATAGACCAAGTTTCCCATTAGATGGTATGCTCTTTGAATAGAGAAACACTGCATTATTCATCTGTGTACTCTTGGTATCTAGCAGTTCGCATCTGGGAATGCATAAAAATATTTTTTTAAAAGATATTGCTAGGTCAAAAATGGATTCTTGTTAACATATTTGAAGTTATAAGTTAAATATTTTAACAGGCCAAAGTTCCCATAAATATATATGGCAACCCTATGTTAAGTATCTTGGGATATTCCAGAGGAATCTGCTAATGACAGAATTGTTAATACATGATAGCTTTTAATCAATTTTAAATTTTTAAAGAAGCTTTTAGTTATAACTTTCTGAAAACCAAAGAAGCATCCCCCCCCCTCTGGATTCCACAATAACTCAAGTGCTGTCATTTGACCTATCTTCATTGATAACTCTTACCAAAAACATGATACCCTGGATGGTAGGGTAAGAGAGTCCCGAAGAAGCAAAGTGTACTATGAATTAAAAATTGATTTATTTGTTTGGTACATTATATATATGGTTTAATGATTTACCAATGACATAAACAATATGTTTTTGTTTTAATAAAATAGTGTTGTTGAAGATGTGTGTCATCTAGAATTTTACTGTTTATCCATACCACAATTTACAACCTTTACAAGGGAAAAGGAAACATAATAATTATAGAAATACAAGTAAAACCACATAAAAATGACAAAGCTGAGAAATTGGACAAATTTTTAATCCTGAACCTTGTATGAAAGTAATAGCTTTAAAATAATTTTTAAAGATAACTATGAATGAATATGACAAAGGATAAGGCATATTATTGAGTATAGTTTCAGAATGAACTTTGCTTGGACTTTTTTTTTTTAAGATTTATTTATTAATTTTGAGAGAGAGAGTCTACCAATGGGGGGGGGCAGGCAGGGAAGAGGAGAGGGAGAATCTCAAGCAGACTCTGCTGAGCCAGGAAACCACCATGGGACTCAGTCTCAGGACACATGAGATCATGACCTGAGCTGAAATCAAGAGTCAGTTGCTTAACTGACTGAGCCACTTGGGCGCCCTTCTTTGGGCTTAATTAAAAAAAAAAAAAAAAGAAATATCATGTACTTTCAGATGTGCAAATAGATGCATATATTTATATATTTTTAAAACAACATAGATAAAATTAGATGAACGGCAGAGAGTTCTACTGTTGGGATCATGATAAATTTTTCCAGCTGGTTGAAGTAAAACATGAATTTTGCTACTTATGAAAGATAGAGCCTGACTAGCGATGGCCATAGTTTTGAGGCTTCTCTGTGTAGATAATTTGCATTCATAAGTGTAATATTACCCCCATGGTAATGCATGTTGTGGTCTTGTGGATTATCGTTTTTATTATAAGGAACCCTTTAAAATATTGATTTAATTTTTATTATGGTGAGTTTTTATCTAGATTCTTTGTTGGCTATCTTATTTTGCATAGCACTACTGGCTAATATTATTAGATATATATTTCATATAGCATCATATACTTTTAATGCTAAAATACCATAAAAATATCCCATTGCTTTTTGTCTTTACTTCCTTCTTGAATAATTTCACATTGATTAATATGTAAACTTTTATAGAATATACTGTACATATTTTGATTCATCTGTTTATAAATGTGTCAGTACATTCAGAGAAAACGGTGTGACAGATAATGTACTTCAATTAAAATAACAAAAGAAAACAAAGGGTGTTTGTGACAAATATGACAGCTCTAACTTTCAAAAGAAAATGAAAGTAGGGGATGTGTCCTTGAAAACTGGTATTATGACCTTTCATTTTATAACCATTTACTTCATGTTTAATGAGAATATGGCATATTTTTCTCTCAGGTTAGGGGAAAATAATAGCTTTAGACATTATCTTTGACCCTCAAACTATAGAGGGGATATGAATAATGATGAGGCAGGGGTAGAGAGCATTTTAAAATAGCCTACTATGTCTCAAAAAGGGGCATTCGACTATTAGTGCTAAGAATAACTTCTATAACTTTGAAATAGCTAGCATAGGTCATTTTCAAAAATGGATTAATTCATACTCTTAGAAGGTTTTTTTAATTTTAATATAAAATCTTTGGGCTACAAGAGACATGAAAACATGTTAACACAGGCACAGGTTTTGCAGAAAAGAAACTGAGGCCTGGAGCCATGAAATGATTCTCCCCAGCCATTTGTATAGAAAGCGCCACGTGATGGTGTCATCTTTGCCCCACTGTGTCCTCCTCCTTTCTACTCCATGAGTCCTCGACACATCTCTTTTTGAAAGAAATTGATTGGGTAGAATATTTAGCTGGAGATCCACTCTTTTGTCTATACAGTGGTGCGAAAAGAACTTCTCTCAACTAAAAAGCCATAGTCCTCAAGTCATTTTGACGAAGGTCACCCGATCAATATGAAATCATACTCTCTACAGTGTGAATGAGACCCACCACACCAAATGACAGCCATGGACCTATTACCCGAAGCAAATGTTTAGCTTTGAAAGCACCCTCTGCTTTTGGTGAATAAATCAACCCCCTCAAGAGAATCTTAGGTTAAGCTAAAGATAGTATATGTGGTTCCTGGTTGTTTATTACTTCTGGGGCTCAGCTTTTTTATTAAGGAAGCTAATGGTAGTAATTAATATTTTAAAGCAGTAATTGATATAAATTATTAGCAACTATTTTAAAGGCAAAACATCTTCTCAAGACATAATGCAATTGTGAGTACACATGAAATTTTCCTTTTTTAATAAATAAAGTGCAAAAAAGACCACCTTAAATAGACATATTACAAGTAAAATATTATTTTAAGTTATGAATACAAATATAAAATATGTAGATTAAATTAATTTTTCAATGAGTTATGTCATAGTTATCTCATTAGCAACATTACTTCAATCAGGAAATCAGAATTTTATAAAATTAGGCTGAACATTCCTGCACACACACACACACACACACACACACACACATTTTTGTTGTATAGAAAGGTCACCTGCATTATAATAATCCTATTGGCAACACTGGGATAGATCAAGCAGTTATTATTTCTATTTGGCACATAGGGACACTAAAACATGTAATGTTAATTAATCTCCTAAAAATTTCACAAGTGAATTTTAAACCAGAGGTGTTCTTGTTGCATTCTCTTTTAATTCTGTGCTCCCTCCGTGGTTGGAAATTCTAATAATAGTGAGTATTCTAATGACTTACTTTCAGTAAGGATTCCAAGCTGAAATGTAATTGCATTATGTTATACATGCTCTTTTCGTTTCTAATAACACCTCAAAAAGGATTAAGTGCCATAATTCTATCTAAAAGTATGTGTGAGACGTGTCTGCGTGGCTCAGTCAGCTAAGCTTCTTCTGCCTTGGGTTCAGGCCATGATCTCAGGGTCCTGGGATCCAGTCTACATAAGGCTCCCTGCTCAGTGGGGAGTCTGCTTCTCCCTCTCCTTCTGCCTCTCCACACCCTGCCCCCAACTCATGCTCTCAATCTCTCTCTCTCTCAAATAAATATATAAGATCTTTAAATAAGTAAATAAAGTGTATGTGAGACAGAGTCAAAAATCTATTTATTGACATATGGCCTAGAAAATTAAATAAAATAAACAACAAATTTCTATTGCCACCATCTAGACTTAATAGCTTAATTTTCTATTTTATTCCTAATTATGTTTATTCCCTTTAAGTTTTTTCCAGTCACAGAATAAGGAAAAGTAAACATAAATGAAAAGCGCACCACTCCAGCAATATAAACCATTTATCCGAGAACAAAATACTTTAAAGGTCTTAGATGTCAACATTGTGGAAGTGATATTATTTTCCACTGAAGACATATGCTCATCAGAAGAGATAAATGAATACTTTACAGGTCTTAATATGAGAACCATTTGCATTTTGTGGATCGGGAATTCCCTTTAGACATCTAACTGTGTTTAGTTCCCGGCATCTGTGTCAGTGATCTCCCTTGTTCATAAGTTTGGCCCATGGACAGGTTAAAAGCCCGGAACTCCCCATCAACCTTCTCCACCTCTCTGCTGACATCCTATCATTTGTAGTTCCTTCAGGGCAGGGACACCTGAGCAGGCTTACCAGATGAGAAATTAATGATCAAAACCTCCTGTTGCACCTGTGAGGGTCCAAGGTCAAATCACATGCTGAACCATCACAGACTAGTGACAAGGAACTAGATCCAGGAAATAGATTATGTAAGCAGGTGACACTGTGCTTCCCGTTGTTGTATCACTCCCTACAGGTGGCTCTAGATAGTCAACATGCTATTGTTGCCATAACTAGATACAGATACTTAAGGTCATTATGAGAAGGCAGGCACTACATGGACCTAATGGTGCCCATGACTTAAAAAAAACCAAAAAAACAACAAAGCCTGTCATAAAGGACTGATTTTAGTAATAGACAATACAGTAGAAATAGAGACACTGACCAAAAAAGCATCATTCTCACAAATAAGTTCTAGTGCCAGCTAAAGATATCCTAAAACTCAGCTTTAACCTTTTATTAATGTGAATTCAACAAGAGTTTGATTTAGTTGTGTCATGCTTTATTATAGAACTCTAATTCAAAATTTGTATCATTTATCAGTGAAAACCTTTCTTTTGAAACTGGACATCCATGTGGATGTAGGCTGAGTTTCACATATATTGTTTATAATATTTACTGATCTGCTTCCTGATGGTGTGTGATCCAGATACTAAAGACATATTGAGATGGAGCAAAACAGAAATTATTTTTAAACTATTTTCTCACTCTGCTCATGTTACCCAAGGTATAGAAACTGAGAGTAAGCTTAACTTTTAACATGCATGTTTTTATTCAGAATGAATGCAAATCAGGAGAGAGAATTTCTGAGAAAATAAAAGGTTTGATTTATCTCAGTGATAATAATGGCTGGTAACTGAAATACTAATAGACCATGTTTGTAGAAAAAGAGGCCCCTCTAAAGTATCAGCTCTTAAAAATACAGATGACAAATCTGTTGAACCTTTGATAATATTGACTATTTTCACAAAACAAATTCACATAATTTTATCCCAACGACACACATTTCTAAGCAACAAAAGACAACGCTAATAAAATCATCAGTAGTAACAAAGGCACATATATTGTGTTACAGGAAACCCACATGTAGGTTAAGCAATGAGAAGAAATGGTTCCTGTGGTCAGTGCTCACAGAAGCACTTAGTGCATCCTTCTAAAAGAAGCAGACTGTGCTTTGAGATAAATCTAACCTGTTCTCAAATGGCCTTCAAAATAAATTTGATATTAGAAGAGAGCCACCATGTAGCCCCCATTTGGTTAGAGAGAAGGAAGAGAAATACACAGACATGTTTCTAGTCCTCTAAATTATGTTTATTAAATGTTTAGCTCTGGGGCACCTGGGTGGCTCAGTCAGTTGAGCGTCTGACTCTTGGTTTGGGCTCAGGTCATGATCTTGGGGTCCTGAGTTGGAGCCCTGCGTGGGGCTCTGGGCTCAGTGTGGAGTCTGCTGTGCCGCTCCCTGTTCTCCTCCCCCTGCTCTCTCTACCTCTCCCTCGTAAATAAATAAAATCTTAAAAAATAATTAGCTCTGATTGACTTGTACATATGTATGTATCCATACTCACGCAAACGTAAAGACACATAAAACACAAAAGCACATTTTATTCTTTTTGCCATATTTATTATATTTTATTTCACTCCCAATAAACTTCCAAATTCTATCTCAATTTTAATCTCTTAGGGCCATGTAGTAGTATTTCTTCTAAAATGATATATATGTATATAGGTATGTATATATACGTGTGTATATATATAATTATTTTTGTTAAATAAAAATTTATCATCTACTTGTATTTAAAAATTATCACCTAAAATAGTTAATTAAATTTAAGAAAGTAAATTATTTTAGAAAATATAATCATTGCCTTGTAAATTGAAATATCCAGTTCCACACAAGATTGACTAATTGACCCATAATTGGTCAATTACAGCTATAATCATAGGCAGTTGCTATCTTGTGTACACAAATAATCATAGGTGACAAACACATACACATTAAAGAAGTAATCATTCTTAAAAATAAAATCTCTCTTACTTTATGTTCACCAAGGGCACGTGGATGCATGAAATTACAACTGACAAGCACGACATATTTTGTATGTTTTGAAGAAATTGTAATCACTTGGAGAAATACTGTAATATAGGCAGTATAAAGAGCAATTGCTCTCAAACTCTGATGTGTCTAAACATCTCGTTGTATGAAGACGCATTTGCTTGAAGCGTGCCTCTCACCTTTCACACGGCGCCATTGCTCCTGGGATGGATGGCCCACCTAGTTGAACTCTAGACTGCTTTGCTCTAATGGGAAGTTAACAGAGACAGCTGACATAGTAAAAAGAGCTATTGCTACCGCCGGTTAGGAGGTGATCTAGAGCAGTTACAGAGCAAAACTAAAATGAACAGCTTACACAGGAAGGAAGAAGGAAATCTGCTACTTAAGTTTCTCATACCTTCTAGATAATGGCCTTCAGGACAACAGAGAGACCTTCTAAAATTGGCATTTTTTTTTTGACATAACATAAATCAAGCAAAAGTAGTAGTAACCTTCGTTACCATCTAGTTTACTGAAATACAAAGCACCTCAAAACCACACCGATTAGCAAATACCTTCTGTTTCCACAGATGCTAAGTACTTATTGATTTAGTTTTACTTGCTAGTGGTCATTAAGGCTGGGGGAAAAAATGACCACGATACCATAAATCATTATCATGCCGAAGCATTGATTAAGTACCTGTGTGTACATGAAGGCATTTGGCGAAAGGAGACAAAGAGAATCGTGTAAAAATATGACCGGTGGGAGGGAGGTGATGATGAAAGAGAGAACGCGATACAGCTATGGGTTCAAGCCGAAATCATGGCTCGACAGGCTCGGCAGGCTCTGTGTGGGCTCATCAAGCCTAATGGAAGAAGTGCAGGCACCTCCGGGTGTCAGGATGTGCTGCTCCCTGCTATGGGATTTATCCAAGCAGATTGTTAAATTCGGTGTTACGTCAGAATGAGATGTGTCTTCAATCTTTTGTAGCTCTCCATAGAAAATATTAACAGTAAATTTATATTGTATTTTTTGGTCTTTTTTGGTTTTAGTTCCCTTGATTTTAATAAATTGGCTAGAAAGTTTAACATTATGAATGAGAGGCAATTATTTTGTGTTGTGTTGGTATTGTTTTGGCTCTTCATCTTTAAGAGGGCATGGATTTATCTAGAATGTTCTGACTCCCCCCTAATTACAGGCAAGGAGAGGGTTCTGTGGAAACAACAGCAATTGATTAGTTAGCATGAACTAAGAAATTCATCTCAGTTTTTAAGGAAGTTAACAGAACTTCCAAAACCATGAACAGTTGCAAAATGTCTTACCTGTGCTGTCCCTTACATGATTTTCCCTTAACAACCTGAGACTAAGGGAGAACTACATGATTTCAAAAGAAACTGCAGCTCTGTCCTCATCTTCAAAAAGCCAGAGAGTGCTCACAAGGGCAAGTGCTTTTTCTTTCCATTCTGCACCCTCATTGGCAAGTGCGAGGCCATGCACCTTCAAGCTGATTGAAGCATAACAAAGCTAACTACCTGATCCAAGAATCAGACTCTGGCTTTGGGCTATAGCTCAGAACAGAAGTGATCTTTGCTGAACAGAAAGAAAGTTAAACAGATGCAATCCTCAGTGACAATCAAGAGAGACAACATTGATGCAGGAGAAAAAAAAAATTGTAAGGGCAAGCCGACATTCAAGCAACTGCACAGACCTGAACCCATAAACTAAATGAAGCATTCACAGGTTATACAATTTCAATTTGAGTTTGGGGATGAAACTTTTTGTACGGGAGACTCAAGGAAAAATATAGACCAAACTGAACATACAAATCAAACTTTTGAAGCCTCTCTTTCACCTTCTTCAGAAATGGTTAAGAATTTGACCTTCAGTGATCAACAGCTGTGTGTGTCATGGGAAGCATATAGTAAGGATACATGTTTTATGGTTTTTTTAAAAGATTATTTATTTATTTATTTGACAGAGAGAGAGATCACAAGTAGGCAGAGAGGCAGGCAGAGAGAGAGGAGGAAGCAGGCTCCCCACTGAGCAGGGAACCCGATGTGGGGCTTGATCTCAGGACCCTGAGATCACGATTTGAGCCAAAGGCAGAGGCTTTAACCCACTGAGCCACCCAGGCGCCCCTAAACATTTTATGTTTAAAAAATGAATGTCCTGACTCATGATTAAAGCAAATGAGTGAGTAGAATCACAATGTTCAGGCTTCTAAAACATATTACTGGTTCAAAAAAATATTGGCAGTACTTTCTTAGCTTATACATTAATTTGTTCAAACATTTATAGATGCCCCTTATTTTCGGGGGCTGTATTGGGCACTTGGTGCCTAAAGGTGATAAGCTCCTGTCTCTATAGTAAAGAAACTATGGTTATAGAGAAGTATTAAAATAAGGAAACAACAACAGATAATGATGCAATGATGAGTGTTAAGTATCATTTTTATATATTTACCAGAAGATTTTTTAAATCACTAGATTTATGTACCATGCCCATAGCAAAATTTTAAAAAAATTATTTTTAAAATCTATTTAAAATGGCATATGTCTCTTAAACTACAGCACACATAGTAATAACCTGACATTCTGGGATTCCCCAATAATTCTTCAAGTGGCAAGTTTCCATTATATACATATATAGTATATATTACATATATAATGGTCACAAGTGTTATGTTTGTTGTTTCAAAACATTGACTCTTTTGATCATAGGCAGCCTCTCTAGCAGATGCCTGTGTTGGCCAGGGCCTGTCATGTTGAGAGACTGGGATATTGCCTTTGGGCAGCAAGCAATGAGGAATCCTCTTCCTGTAGATAATTCTGTGCAACCAAAAGGCTTTGGAGAAATCCAGACCAAGAAATGAAGTTGTTTTCTTTCTCTTGACCAAGGACAGATACTAAGATAGATTTTAAGAAAACAGCTAAAGTCAAAGGTAAAGAGCTTGATTTTCAGGAGTAATTCTATCAGCCTAATTTAAGTATGTGAGTAAACTTAACTTATACACACTGGACTATGAAAAAGAATACCCAGGTAGACTAAGAATATCAGCAAGAGGAAATGATTTTTGCCATAAAAAAAATAGGCTTGCACCAAATGAAATGAAAATGTTCCTAAGAACCCAGAAATTCAAACTACATAAGCCTTCTTTTGATTTTCTTTGTCTTTTCATATACTCTATGAGTTTCCATAGAGATTGCTTCTGTAAGCATCTGTTACCAATGTGGAGTAGGATGTGTTCAGTTCAGTGTTCTCCCTGCGATGAGTGTGACATCGATGCCTGTTTTAGCTTCAAACCAACACCCATTTTAGCTTTAAGATGGAAAACTCTAGCATTCAGCAGAAGCTGGGAGACAGAAGGGGAGAGATTCTGAATCAGTATGGCGTATTTTACATATTTTTTTCATGCCAAGGAATGCTGCTCTGGGGTCTCATTTTATGCTTTCATAACCCCAATTCCCAGACCACCCACCTGAGTCTGATTATCTAGGAATCACTCTACTGACAGACCTCTGACTGGTCACGATAGCAAACTGACCACTGGACACTTCAGCATTATTTCATTTGAACTCTCATTATCATTTGACCCTGTTTATCACTTCTCCCTTTCTGAAATTCTTCCTTTACTTGGACAGCACTATGTTCTTCTTGTTTTCCCTACTGGTATCAGAGCTCTCTTTTTAAATATGCCATTCCCAAGTATTCATTTTGGCCTCTTCCCTCTAATCATGTGTATTCACTGGGCAATTTCTGTAGCCTGACCAGTTCACTTTTGTCCTTCAAGGGCCATGAAGTACATCTTGGAAGACTTCCCTCTTTTGATGCTCCAGCTTGATGCTGAACGACTCATGATTATTTTTCCCCTCAAAGATCCCATATAGTCATGTACATGTACAATTTTCTTAGGAACAAGAAATTGAACGTCATGTACAAATTTCTTGGGAAAAACCGCAGTGAATTGTAATTTTCCACTAGTTTATTTTTCATTATCTGTCTTGTTTTTCCACCAGATTTTAAGATTCCTGAGACAGGGGTCTCCATCTCATTCATCGTGATATCCCACCTTATTCCCAGTTTTGTCAGAACTGCTGGATAAATGAGGTAACGTTTGCTAAATGGATGAATCAGTTAAAATCGAATAAGGTAACTTCAATTATTGCCAATTAAAGAGTGTGTGATTTTGCTCAAATATTATGGCAATCTGGGAACAGATTCATTTTCTGTAAGATTTTGAGTAGAAAACAAGCATGATGACATATTTTACCAATATATTCTGCTCTGCAGCACATGATTAAACATATATATTTTCCTATACATGTGCTTATATGCAAATGTATAGAAAATGTGTCCAACTGTACTGCTCATTGCATCTTATCTGCAGATCCATGCTTTATGTTGACAAGGAATAACTCAGATGCAAATATTTTACAGTTTCTGCACAAAACAATATGGATAAAGAACTAAGAAATGTATTAAATCGATCTCAATTATATACTATACTAAAGCAAGAGTCCAACTGTCTAAAGCTTTTGAAGAAAAAAGAACAGCAGGCTGACACCAAACCAATTAAAACACAGGGCACCTGTTTCTCAAATTACAATAGGGGCAGGAGATAAACAAATGAGATGTTTAATTGGAAATATGTTTCATGGAACTACTCCATATCCCTTATTCCTTAAATCACTTGAAAAGGCAACAAATTTGTTCTTATCTGGGCTGGTAGAGAGGAGCATTGGCACAGGTAATAGAAAGGCAGACATCATGGTCAGTTAAGCCAGCCATGTAAGGTAGGCGGACTCTAGGGTCCTGAGCCAAATGCAGGGTGCAAATAGATAGCAAGATATCCAGAGGGTGTGTAATCTTATGTCTAAAAATAATAAATGAATGAATGAATGAATAAATAAATAAATAAATAAATAAATTTATTTTAAAACAGCCTAGAGCTTAATCAAAATGCCCATGATCGACATGGACAAAATGGGGTGTTATTCCGAAGGGAAGTTCACAAATACTCATAGCTCATGAAAATGGTCGTTATAACTACACTGAAACTTACACAGGTGACACTTGTTTAATGCAGGGGGTCCAAGACTTGAGCAGATGAAGGGAGGTTAATTTATTATTTATTTTATAGTCAATGGCAGAGGAAACATGATTTTTTCTGATTTTGGTTTCTCTGCAATATACTTAGACTTCTGGATAAAATTCTCACATCATTTTTTTTTCAAAAGGAAAGTGTTACTTGGGAGTATCCCCCAAATCAAAACATAATAAAAACATAATAAATCAGTTAAAAATGGATCCTAAGTAGTGAATAGGGTAGTATAAATGGAACGCTACATGTGAAAAAAAAAGTGGACACAAACGGTGGCAAGAAAACAAAAATAAATCATCCAGTGCATTTCGGTGTTCAGGAGCAAGAACAGTTCTGAAGACAGCATAGATAATGGGGTAAGGGGAAAGATTAGTATGGAGTAGATGATGCTTAAACGTTCACGTGTGAGGACAGAGCTTGAAACATCCCCCCAGGAAGTACTTTTGATGACTCTTTGTGGCATCTTGTTTACTGGAGTACTAACAGAACTGTCCCAAGGAGAAAGTGAGCAAGCTGGGCAGAATCATAAGTGAATCTAAGTGTGAACCACTTCACCCTGTTCATCGTCATCTCCCTAACACACACACACCCTCATACACACATGCACGACGCTTCATAAATGTTTGCAGAATGAGTGAGTGAGTTAATGAAGTCATGTAGAAGACAGATGTAAGCCAAAAATATCTGCTTATTATTAAATTCCAGAAAAATAATGGGGACTACCAAGAGTTTAAAAAAAGGAAGTGAAGAATTTGACAGTATCATAGGGAAAAATATAAAGATATTGGGAATTATTTTTCTCATCTCCAAAAAGAAATGTATAATACAGGCCCATATTTTGCCAAAGCTAATTGTTAAAAGATCAAGGAAGTGTGCCTGGGTGGCTCAGTTGGTTAAGCGTCTACCCTTGGCTCAGACCATGATCCTGGACTCCCAGGATCTAGTCCCACATTGGGCTCCCCGCTCAGCGGGGAGTCTGCTTCTCCCTCTGATCCTCCTCTGCCCCTCTTGTGCTCACTATCTCTCTAACTCTCTCAAATAAATAAATAAAATCTTTAAAACAGAAATAAAAATAAAAGATTAAGGAACAGGGGCACCTGAGTGGCTTGGTTGGTTGAACATCTGCCTTCAGCTCGTGTCATGATCCCCGGGTCCTGGGATCTGAGCCCTGTGTGGGGCTCCCTGCTCAGTGGGAAGTTTGTTTGTCCCTCTCCCTCTGCCCTCCTTCTCATGTATGCTCTCTTTCTCCCAAATAAATAAAATCTTAAAAAAAAAAAGATTCAAGAAAAGGAAAGGAATTAAAAAAACACACATCATATTTCTACCCTTTTATATTTTACCACCTACTTATGACACAGGACACAAACTTGAAAATAGTTACGTAACAACCATGTTCGGGGGTCATTAGGCAATTTTTTTCAAAGTGGGGTTACATTTTCTTTAATGTGCAGTCTGTGATGAGCATTTCGCTCACCTGTTCGCATAAGGATTTAGCTCTTAAAAGTGATCTCATGACTACTTCTGAAAGCCCCGTGAAGCTATTTCCCTGTGTTGTGACTCTTACCCTCATTCCAAATCAGATCCCCTTCCTCTGATGCCTGTGGTCCTGAGAGGTGCCATTCCACTGAACACAGTTTACCTCTAACGAAACTACAGCTGTCACAAAATGTTGACCTCTCCTTTGTACAAAACTTCGAAGTGTACTTTTCTAAATTCTATACTGTGCACAGTTAAAAATCATAGACTTAAGGAAATGATCAGAGATCAAAAGGAAAGTAAGCTTCAGAAAAGCTTTACAATTGCTTTTAGATGAATGCCTTTGGAACCCAGAGATTCTGCCATATGGAAAAGTATGGTTGACTCCTGTAGGCCGAGGAAGCGAATGAAGGATGGCAACTTCTGACATTTGTTACACGGAAATTGAGTGTTAATTTATTGTGGAGTTTTTCTAGGGATAGGAAAAGAGAAATTAAGGTATTATCAGATACGATTAGGCTTTTAAAATATTACCTAATCCATATATATTAACACAAAAAAGTGTCTGTGAATGTTCATGGTGGCTTTTATTCAAGGACTAAAAAGTTGAAATGACCCATATATTCTACTGATGATGGATAAACTAACATGTGGCTTGTCTATATGATAAAAGATTATACACCCATGTAGAGGACTGAAGTACTGATGTGTGCTACAGTGTGGGCGGCTTTTGATTACATTCCACTAAACAAAGAAGTCAGACCCTAAGGGCTGCATTTGTATAATCCCATCCATTTGAAATCTCCAAGAATATGAAAATCCACAGATACCTAAGGCAGATTGGCAGTTGCCTAGAGATGCAGAACGATGTGTTAGAAAGTGGGGGATTCTCTTCTGGGGTGATGGACATGTACTGGAATTAGATAGTGGTGAGGGTTGGACAACACTGAGGGTGTACTAGAAGTCAGTGAATCATGTGCTTTAAAATGTTTAAAATGGTGAATCTTAGGTTATGTGACTTTTCTTAAAAATGATGGGAAAATATGATTTAATCCAATATCCAATATAATGCTATGGAGTAAGTATTTTAAAGGTAACTTTTATCATGAGAAAGCCTGATGTCAGATAAATAATTTGTTCCTGAACACTAGGAGGAAATGAAGCATGGATTCTAAGCTCTTTTACTCCCTTTACCACAATGCTTCACTAGAGGAATCTTAAGCAGTTTCCTAGTAAATGGGTCAGTCAATAATATATAACAAAGGTCACTTTAAATATGTGCTTCCTCTATTTTCCATCAATATTTTCATAATCCATATTTATTTAAAATTGCCAAAGAGTTCCTCCAGTTGGCTTCCATTGTGTTTTCTATTACTGTGTTTCGAGTTCCTCCAAGACAGGCATTTGATAGATCTCTCTTTAAATTCCCAAAGTGCCTAGTCAAGGCACAGTACACTACCTATTTCTTGTATGAAATAATGCTACTTTTTATCAATACACATTATTTTACATAAAGAGTTTAATGATCCTCTTTAAATATCTTCCTTTCATGGGGTTTATATGACTCATATTCTTTTAAAATATTTTGGTTTTATTTACAGTAATAGAGTATGTTATGAGATTTCAAGCATTAGCATTTTAATTTTCAGAACTTTTTATAAATAAAAGTTGTGTTACCCAAACTTAGGCCCATGTTTCTTTAATTTAGTAAATGTATTTGCAACCAAGCACACAGGTGCTTTTTTTTTTTTTTTTTTTTTTTTTTTTTT
>LNAC01001463.1:147361-181886 GCA_002007465.1 Ailurus styani
TTTTTTTTTTTTTTTTTTTTTTTTGGCTTGGAGCCTCTCACTTCCAGATTCAGAAGATTCACTTGACCTTGGAAATGTGTTCTTTCTCCTGTTTAGCTCTTTGTAGAATAGGATAACATTGAGTTCCCAGGAAGCGATGGTAATGTCAAAAATTACAGCCTCATAAAAGCTTTAATTCTCACCATAAAAATAATATATAAAGTAGAGAACTATGAGGGTGCCTCGCATATTGCAATGTCAGGTTTAGGAGCACTACTATAAAATTTATAATACCTATCTATTTGATAGTGGGTAAGAGCGCAAGCAAGTGTTGCTTAAATATAGCTAGGTTATAAACAAGCGAATGCTTTGGGGAGAGAGTTTGGGGCATGTTTTGTGGTACAAATGAATGTTAAAGACCTGATGTTTAAAGACCCTGTTTCTTTAAGATGCCTCTCTAAAAATTAACATTTATCATTAAAACATAATGAGTCGAAATTACAATATACGGCATGGTGTGTGGGTATGTGAAGGGGTGCAGAGCTGTGATTAACTGAAGATGCAAAAGCAAAATATAGAGAAGTGATTCTACCAAAACCGCAGCTGGACTGGCATAAACAGAAACGGACAGAGCCGAGGAACATCTGTAAACTCAGTGGACCACACACCAGATTAGGCAGAATTAGCTCTGCTTGGCCAACGATATGCCTCACATCCCGGGTTGTTGAGTGGATCTGCACTAAGATCCCTTCCCTACCATTCTGATTCCGGCTGGAAGAAACTTTGTCTTCAGATTCCGTCTGTGCATTACTGGAACATAAGACCGGGTTTTGAAAGTGCATGATGGCAGATAGGCAGGTAGGATGGTTCCTGGTGCCTTCCTGTGGGCTCCTGTCCTCCACGTGGGCAGATTAACCGCTTCCACACAGTCCATTCAACAATGGGTCTTTTCTTTCTTGCACTTTATTGGCGGGCATCTTTGGCGTTTTTGTTTTATTTTGTTTTTTAAACATTTGTGCTATTTCTAAATAATCTGTTTTGGACAGGATAATTATAAAGCCAACTGTTTTGTTTTGGCGGGGCTGTCTGCTACTTCTGAGTTTTTCCTTTCATACCCGCATCATTTTGCTTTCTGTAGTTGAACACTCCACTAGAAGAAATTTTCTTTTTATTCTGCACATCTTTTATTCTGTGTACTAATTTGAAACTATTTTTCCCAACTTGTGTTCCTATTCCTCTAATCCATGCCCCAGCTCCCTGCACCCCGTCCTCAGCAGCTTCTGTACTTCAGGGAATAGACCAAAGACTCTATAAGAGTCCAGAGGTGGGCATCAGTAGAAAAGCAAAAACAAAACAAAACAAGCAAACAAACAAACCCAAACTAATTTTCCTTATATGGGTTTCACCGGAGGGAAAAAACTCAAAACCTATGACCCAGTCTGGTCAAGGATCTTCTGGAAATTTTCTGAATATTTTGAGAAACGTTCTCTCCATTCTTGTGAAAAGGCCTCTTCACCTCTCCTTGAGTCCACAAACATGAGTGCTTGCATTTCTGGCTGCTTCTGTTGGCCATCTCTCAATAAGCATGGGGACTAGACCAAGATGAAGTCAACCGTGTGGATGTAGAGGGAAATAAATCTGGAACCTCGATGACTTACTTCATTAAGCCACTGAATCGATAAAACCTGATCTTCTCCTTAGAGCTGTGTATTCTCATTTGAATCTCTGTTACTTGCTCCAAGAGCATATGATCTGATACACACATGTTCATATTTATCTTATATCTTAATAAATTTTACATATTCTTAGTTACAACATCATACTTATTACTTGGATGACCAGAATTTTTATTTTTTTTATTTTTTTGAAGATTTTATTTAATTATTTGAAAAAGAGAGCGAGAGAGCACAAGTCGGTTGAGGGGCAGAGGGAGAAGCAGACTCCCCACTGAGCAGGGACCCCCCCACCCCCAACCCAGGGGCTTGATCCCAGGACCCTGGGATCATGACCTGAGCCAAAGGCAGATGCTTAACTGACTACACCACCCAGGAGCCCCCAGATCTCAACTTTTAACAATCAATGTGGTCTTCTTTGTCTCCTTAACCCACTGAGATGATTTCCAGAGTTTGAGANCAGGTGCTTAACCAACTGAGCCACTCAGGCACCCCCAGAATTTTTATCTTAGAGCATTTGGTTGGTTCTTGTTCTCCATGGCCAGTCTCTGGGCTCTTTCTGAGCATATTTTTCCCTATTAACAATCTTACTGAGAAACTAGCTGCTTTTTTGCCATGTTTTCTTCCAGAGTGTAGTATCCCAGCACTCACCATCTCCCGCCTTAACATGCTCCCACTAATTTAATATTTAAAGTCACAGTTCTTCAGTGTACTCCATTGCTGGGTGTAGCAGCACATACTGAATGAAGAGATGCTGTTGCCTCCCAGGAGCTTGCAGTCTGGTGAAAGATGGCGCCCTCACGTCTGCTTGGCTTCTTGGTTGTTGCTGGACCACACGCTGCTTACTCTTCCGCAGAATACCACGGAAACAGAAAAGTGTGAAATGAAAGCAAAACGAAAAAGAAAATCTCACAGTAAAATAAGCCAAGTATATTAATGGTAAATTTCACCCTTTGCAAAGAAACAGATAAATTACGGTCTTCCCCATCTATCAAATCACAGAGTTAGAGGCTCTTCTGGCAGAGTTGAGGATTCATATGGATGTCGTTTGCTTCACAGAACTGGGCACCGGAGAAGCCCTTCTCCCCGTGCACCTGGGTGCAGGTTTAATCTGCTGCTGAGTTCTTGTTTTGCACAGGAAGGCAGTCATGAAACACATGCCATCGCAAACACCTGCTCTCTAGCCATATGAATATTTTTGAACACTGCAAAAATAGGCAGAGACTAGGTGCAGATACAATTATTGCTACAGATTTGTAATTTTCGAAGGAAAATTGCAGCTTTCATTACTGCTGTCTAAATTTAGACGAATGAGAGCAGAATCAGCAAAGTAAGTTTTTGATGTATATATGTATAAATGAAGAGTTTGCATCAGAATCTAGGTTTGCCAGTTTTCTCCCTTTTTAAAAGAAATCTTAATATGAATATTTGAGAAGATGAGGACTGAAGAGTAAGTTCTAAATTTACATACATCATGTTTTGTTCCCCTGATGTAGTTTTTGTAGCCATTTTGTATCTGAGAAGTGAACATAACACTGAGGAATGGAATACGGGACTAATAACCTCTTCCTTTAAGTGGGATTATTCCTACATGACGTTAAGAAGCTGATGAAAGCTATAGAAACTCTCCACAGAAAAATAAATAACCACACCAAAACTCATGTACAATTTTAGGACATTATGGATTCCTCCTAGCTACTTAATATTTGATACGTTAAGCAGCCTTCCCTCCCTCAAAACATAGAGTAAATAAAAGGAAAGATGTTCTTTGAAAAGAAAAATAGGTCCAAAGGTAAATGTAATTGAAGAACTATCTTTTTAGCATCTTCTGGCAAACAAAACACTCTTAAAAAACAGAATCTTTTCCTTATACTTAATTAAGCACTTGCATTATATTCAAGTGTATACACAGAAAAATACAGCAAATATACCCTTTTTCATAAACTTTACAGTATTTAAGATGTCGTCTGTGTGTATGTAAATATATTTGATTGCAGTAAAGATCCAAATATGGTAGTTTAATGAAAAACATGCTTTCTCCTCATCTTCCGGGAAGCCCATATGTTGGCACTCCAGGACTGGTCAAGTATGGCATTCCAGAACTGGTCAAGTAGTTCCGCATTATGAATATCTCAGGATCTTTCTTCTGCTCATTGTCTCCGAGAGGAGACTCACATCTCTCAGCTTCCTTGAGGTCACAACAGGGGTACAGTCTTTAGTCTGCACTGAAAGCAGAAGGAAAATATGAAAGAGACCAACTTCTGTGGAAAGCAGACTCCCTAGCCAGAACTGTGTCACTAGGACGAACTCCAAGCCAGGAAACACATTCTTGTAGGTAAGTACCTTGCTGCTCCACACGAGATGGTAATTCTGCTCAGAGACATGACAGTAAGGGTGGGCATCAAAGACAACTGGCAGTTTCTGTAATAACTGTTAATATTTTCCTTCTTTTTCTTCTTTAGTCACTTTTTAAGTAGCTTCTTTGGAATATATGGTACCTAGATATGAATCTCCGCACGTTCTGAACGTAAGGTCTTAACAAATGGACAAGTTTCTGAATTGACAATAACAAGAGAATAATTTAGGTATAAAAGCTATGAAGGATTTGGGG
Organism: Ailurus styani; assembly: GCA_002007465.1. Taxonomy (NCBI): domain Eukaryota; kingdom Metazoa; phylum Chordata; class Mammalia; order Carnivora; family Ailuridae; genus Ailurus; species Ailurus styani. The sequence continues at coordinate 151,625 of LNAC01001463.1, forward strand.
AGAAAATATACCTAATTCAAGTGAAAGTGGGAGAGTTAATTAGAGGACATTTATCCATATAGTTTTCAGTCACAAAGAATGAGGAGAACAGTTTTCCCAGAGGTCGTCATAATGTTACCTATATTTATGATGTGCTTACTATTTGCCAGACACTGGGACTGAGTGTCTTATGCTTTATTTAGCCCTTGTGACAACTTTACCAGGTAAGTGCTACAACTATCCTCACTTTAAGATTAAAAAACCAAACCAAACCAACCAAACAAACAAACAAAACCCAGCTGTTCAGGGAAGTCAAGTAACTAGAAGTCGAGTAACGAGGGGTGCCCGGGTGGCTCAGTCGTTAAGCATCTGCCTTCTTTAAGCATCTGCTCAGGTCATGATCCCAGGGTCCTGGGATACAGTCCCATGTGGGGCTCCCTGTTCAGCGGGAAGCCGGCTTCTCTCTCTCCCACTCCCCCTGCTTGTGTTCCCTCTCTTGCCGTGTTTCTGTGTCAAATAAATGAATAAAATCTTTAAAAAAAATGCTCTGATATTAATATGTTTTGCTGAGAATTTAACACAGTTCTCTCCAATGCCAACACTCACGCTTTTTACCATAGTGTAGCACTAATTTATCTATAAGCAAAAATGTGGAAACATGGAACAGTTTTCAAGGGGTGGGGAATTCCAAACAGTTCAGAGTTGCTAGAGAATAAGCAGACTCATGAACTCTCAAGAGAAATGTTCAGAGAGGAAGAATAAGTGAGCTTACTTCATAGTTTAATTCAGGAGAATCTACTGGAGGATTTATGCAGGGAGATGTCACATAGCAGTGCTTCTCAAACTTTAATGTATATACAAACCATCGGAGGAGATTATTAAAATTTAAACTCAAATCCAGGGGTTCTAGAGTGAGGCCTGTGACCTCATTTCTTTCTAGGAAGTCCTTCTCCCTAAGAGAAACTCGGATGCTGTTAATGCTGCTGACCTTGAGAAGGAAGGTCACTGATCCCTCTGGAAGTACTGCAGAGAGGATTTTGAGGGACACATGGGAAGCTCAAGACATATTCGTTGAAGAACAAGACAGCTTTGAGTTAGGAATACCAGTTTATAAGCTTGTGGGTGAATAAGAATTGCACTTCCTTTACCAGCAATGGTATGGAACATAACATGTCAAAGATTTGAAGAAATCAAATCGTGTCCGTCCCCCATTCTCCTGCAGTCTCTTGCTCCTTTGGAGGGTGATAAGGATTGTGTATGTCCATTCAAAACAAACCCTTCTGATTTATAAGAAGCACTTTCTTCATATCAACCATAAAGTAAGACATTTTTACCAATGCTCTCAGAGTAGACCATTGCAGTAGTTCTAAAGAAAATATACACATAAAAGTTTTGGCTAGGAGATGATAAATATCAGAGCTAATGTGCATGGGCTGAGCGAATTTCTGGTAAGACAAATATAAAGACATTAGTTGTAAAATTAGCTTATTGAAGTGCATAATTGGATAATGGCAGAATAAATGGGAATATCTAAAAACAAATCCAGTAGCATAATAATTTTTAGTTTGTGTAGTACGATGCAGGTAAAATAAAGCAGAAAAACAAGAACAAAATCTGTCTCTTGGCCAACAGGGGCTATGGTGCTCTTTGTGTTTATGCCAAATTTTTAGAGTTTAATGAAGACAAAAAGAATATAAATGTCTCAAGTAGTGTCTTTTGGCATCGGTGTACTCATAACTTCTCTTAATTAAAACAGAACCCAGCTAAAAGCAAAATCTGCCTGCTCAACAACAGTCATTCATCCGTTCATTCAGAAAATATTTATTGAGTGTCTGCTGTTATCAGATACGGTAAAAGGATCTGTGACTTCAGTGGTTAAACAAGCCTGAACGAGGCTCCTGCTTTCCTGATATTTACACTTGAGTGTGGGGGGATGGAAAATAAACAAAATTAAAGTAAATAGAGGGATAATTTCAGATAATAGTAACAGAATAAAGTAGGAACATTGAAGAAAAGAAAAGATCTGAGGCAAGAATCTAACTTAAATTTGGCAATAATAAAAGCTTTTGGAAAACTGCCAATTCAGGTGAGATCTTAATGGTGAGAAAGCTACAGTTGAAAGGTCTGGGGAAAATCATGTATCATGCAGCAGAAATAGTGCCTGGGCTCTGAGGTTTGGGTAACGTTGGGATGGATGATCAAGAATGGGAAAAAAGGGTAGAGGAATGTTCAGACTGAGCAGTAGGAGGGGCCCCAGGATGGGGAAGTGAAAATACAGGAGCTAAGTCACACCAGTGCAGTGGACATTAAGGCAGCAAGCTCACACTGGATTTTAATGTGATGGGAAGCACATGGCAGGTTCAAGTGAGCAAGAAAAGTGATCTGAATTTCATTTCTAAAGAAATACTTGGGCTACTGAATGGAGAATTGTTTGGCAGAGGATGAGCAACAACAGAAAAATAGGAGTTTTCAAACTGTTGAAGTTCTGAAGAGTTCTGACATGGTCAAGTCCAAGCTGAAATGCCTATTGGATCTCGAGGGGTGATGTCAACTGGGCAGTTTAGGGAGGTTGTGTTTAGACAGATATCTGAGAAACAAATGTCATGTAGATGGCTTTTAGAACCAATTGAGGCCAAAGAGAGAACACGAAATCAGCAAAGGAGACTGAAAAATATGGGAGAGGAGCAAAGAAAATCTACCCCTTCACCCCTTGCCAGAATGCAGCATCACAGAATGAAAGAAGTCACTGTTGCAATTAGGTGCAAAGAGGGAACTGTGCAGATTTCTTCTGGGGTTCAGTTATGGGCCAGACAAATGAGTGGTCCCTGAATTTCACTATCTGGAGCAATTGTGAACCCACATCAAAAGAGTTTCACTAGAACTATAGGATGGATTTCCAAGGGAATTACATTGCAGGGAGAATGTGGACTGAATAAATTAAAACATATTTTTATAGGAAAGTTGCACTGTAAAAAAAGAAAAATAAGGTCGTAGCTCAAGCGGGGTGCACTACTGAGGGTGGGGTTTATTATCCAGACAGGGACACATAAATCTTAAATAAAGTTAACCCTTAGATTATACTCAATGAAACAAAAAAATTCAGTCTTAGAGCTTCCACTTCTTCCACAAATATCATTATTTCCACCTGTGAACAAATTTAGCAACATAAATCAGATAAATGGGTAATAAATTTCTTGACAATAATTACCTACAGGCAATATTTAATATGATTCCTTTTTCTGGAGACACTACAAATATAAGACACAATAGATATGAATTTTAACACATTTGTAAATATCTACTTATGTTGCTACATTTGATTTCTTTCCCAAAGTCCCTTGCATTTCAGTTTCTTTTAGCCTAGAAAAAAATGTGAATTTCTTAATTGCTACTATTACATATAACATATATATACATATGCATATGTATTGCATATAACATATACACATAATTGTTAATATTACATATAATACAGAAATGTATTTCTGAAACTATCATTTGCTTAAACGAACAATCTCCCAACTCACAGAAACCTGGAAAGACAATTCTAGATACATCATAACTAAAACTTTTGGGATGAAAAGCTTTTTTATGTTTCAAAAATCCCTCAAAAGGAAATTCCAAGTTCTTACAAGAACCTGTTTGAACATAGCCAAATGTTTATTAATATATGTTCTTTAGTTTTTCAGTTCCTCCATCATAATCAAATAATATAATTATTTTAAAAGTGACACAGTACAACTGGGTTGCTTTGTTTAAGGTTGACTAGTTTATACATATATAAAATAACTTATTTTCCATAACCATGCTTGCTCAAATCAAAGTGTCTCCTAGACACGCAAGGTCTTAACTGTTAGAAATCAGTTTCGAGAGGTGATTTTATGTTGTTCAACACATACCTTAGGAAAATTGTATGTTGGACCAAAAGAGCATCCTCACTGTTACGTTCTGGAGTCTATCTAGCATTTTCATTTATTCCGAGTACTTTTATCTACTGACTAAGCTTAGCGGTCTCAGGGATATTAATATGTGAACACAAACAACAGTGAAGGAATGATGCTCTAATGAGAACATTTAAGCATTAGCCAGGAAACAAGGGCATTACTGGGCTAGGACATCAGAGCTATCTCTGGTTTTGAAACATAGCTTTTTGTCTATAGAAAGTGAATTCTGGAAGTAGTTTCTTGACAGGAAAGAATAAATGAAATTTTACAGAAGTATCATGTATTCTCCTGATATCACTACGTGTACCCACTATGACCATATTGTTACTCTGTAATTTATAGGAAGTTTGATGACACTTGATGCCTTGAATAAGCACCCTGAAACATGCCAATTACCGGAAAAAGTATAGGAGGATATTGTTCTTGTGAGCTTTTTAAAAAATGTTGTTTTTTTAAGGTAATGTTGGTAAAGCAGAGTGTTGGTAGTCTTTCAACTACACAAGATTGGCAAAACAAAGCTCTTGTTTCTTTGAAGGCTAGTTTTTCATGATTCAGTCTGCCAAAGGGTCAGTTAAAAATTTAAATACAGCACCCAGATTACTCATGTTTTGCCAGCAGTCTACTTGTTATTACACCCATATTTGAGATGTCTCACTAGCTTCCAATTATCCAATTTGAAAGAACTGCGTTCTGCTTTCAATTTTTAATGCCTAACTCCTGTGGATTTCAGCATGAGATCTGTGGGTAGAAAAGTGTCAGAATATACTGACTTTAAGAGGGCACTTACAGTTTTATAAGGCAGTAAATGATATAAAGTTTCCGTATGTGGATATTTTACTGCATGTTACATTATTAAAGGTATATCAGCTTGGTGTTCCATCTCAGAGCTCTATGGCAGTAAGAGTAGGTTGTTTGTGCTTTTGCTTTTTTCTCTTGTGACACAATTTAAACTTCTAACCCTCAAGACAAGTAATTTTAACGTTTCATCCTCTTTGTTAAGAACGGATATTCTAAACCAGATTTTGAATGGCAGGTGAAATAATGCTCTCCTTCAAGACAGCTTACTATCTCAGTTTACATTTTATATAGCCAGTTGGTCTTTTCCGTTTTGGGGGATCTTAGAAAAACGGCATTTTTGTTGTATTCTGAAAGCTATTCCAGTGAAAACCAAAAAAAGTAACTGTGAATACACAGTTGTAATTAAGATCTGACTGTGTTTTGGTTTGTTATTACATCTGGAACATTTAAAAAGTATATGAACAAAGGCACATAATAAAATGTATTATTGACATATATTTCTCATACATTTTGAAAATAATGTCTGTTTTGAAAATTTGTTATAGGTTTGTTTCTGGCATTATTATGATAAACTCATTAATTAACACATTATTAATCCAATAAATTGATATCTAGTGGATATTTTTTGTCAGGCAAAAATATTAGTAGTCATGGGTGATGCTAAACAATATGAACATCTCTTCTTAGGAAATGGAAGGAAAAAAACCATATAAACTATAAACATAAAAAGTATAAGAGAAGTCATGAATTTCATTTATAAGAGAAATACAAATAAAATTTCAAAAGAAGTTCCTTCTTATTGATGTTGGGGAGGAAACGTTTTCTTTAGTGTTTATGGTTCTCCTAACTGGTCTAAGAATTCAATTTGACATGGGACGGATTAACAGAAGAAAATCAAATTTAATTCTGTATGCATAAAAAATGTCAAAGATTCTTCAGATAGGCAAAATGAGATATGTATGTCATTCTGGACTAAGGAGAAAGGGGTAGGTGTGTGGGACTTCAAAGGGGGGTGGATATTCCTAAGAAGAATAGAAAGAGTAAATGTTTGCTACACAAATGTTTGCTGGGCCATCTAGAGACAATGGGATATAGAGAGCACTAGGATGAAACAGGCCTTGCTACACTTCCTGTCTACTACACTTCCCTGTCTACTTTGCTTAGTTTATATTGTACCTATTATCTATGGTGATAGTTCCCTTTTTGGAGTCGATTCTATTTTAATTCTTTTAGGCAGTTAGGGTGAATGTCAAAAGTTCTTCCGAAGCCTTCTACCTCTCAAAAACAACTGGGCCCAAACAACCCACATGCCAAGGAGACACACTGTGGGGTGGCAAAACCTGTTCCCTCACTAAGGCTATTTGAAGATAACATCACAAGAGCAAAGGCATGAAATGGGAGAACACGAATACCTCTTCAGAGTAAAGGGTAATCCATACGTGTCATTTTACTCTGTGTGTGAAAGGAAGTATCAAGAGATAAGCCTGAAAAGGCAGAGTGGGAAGGGTTCTGGAGAATTGTTTCTTGACACAAATGGTAGCAAACTACTCTGTAAGCAACAGGAGTCCATTAACTTGTCTGAAGCAGTGTTTAGGGATATTAACCCCCATGATGGATAAAATGAATTTAAAGAGGATTATAATAGAAAGGGGTAAAAATCTGGTACCAGTACTTTCATATGGTTTAATTTGGACAGAGTGAAGGTGTGAAAAGAATTGAATGAAGAGTGGTAAAGACTTGAGACAGAACATGGTCAAAAATCTAAATGCCAGTTTACAATAAGGAAGAAAAAAATAATTATCCCAAATCATTGAGTATGATGACAGAATCAACAGAATGGAAAATTCAACAGAGGCAAAAGCAGATATAGAGGAATAATTAAAAATGTTTTTGCATGTTATTATTAAGCCTTGGTAGAACATCCAAATAGTGATGAATAACAGGCACTGTGAAAACCTGGCCTGAATTTTGGGAAAGATTTTCAGTTGGAATATATTAGATTATATGACAAAGGCAAAGGTTGAAGTCATGCGAATGGGTGGAACTAATACAAGTAAATGTACAGAAACTTAAAATTAAATAAATGTATTCAGGATATCCTCACTACCTTGCTAGAGCCCACCCTCATGTGAAAGCTAACCATGGCATAAAACATACCCTCTTAAGGTGGCCTATAATCCACACCTCTCTGTATTCTTGCCCTTGTGTGATCTCCTGCTGTTGAGTGGGGGGGGGACTTATATATAACTCAGCAGTATCATCCTTTTTTTTTGGTGAAGTGTGCTTTTTTGTAGCTGTGGAAATAAATACAGCATACTTAGTATTTAATATAGCATAGTAATATTGAGTAATTTGTCAGGAGATTTCATGGTTCTACCCACCTATTTCAACATGTTTTTAAATCAAGTTAGAAAAACAAAGGGAATACAGATAAACATGTGTTTAGACTTGGACCTAATTGAGAGACTTTTCTCTCTCTTAGCTTCAGCTTCTAACAGTCACCAGTCCTGCAAATCTCAACTCCGTATGACTTTTTCTTCTTCCCCACTTATAATGCTTAAATTCAGGCCTATATTTATTACTTGAGGAATTTCAATAGTTTCAGATTAACATCCTTGTCTTCAATCTTGTTCCTGATGTTATGATCTCTTCACTATTAGCAAACTATCTTACTAAAATGCTGATCAGAAACAACCTCCATGAGTCAAAGGGTTTTCTTGTTTGTTTATTTTTTTTAAGATTTTATTTATTTATTTGACGGAGAAAGACACAGCGAGAGAGGGAACACCAGAGGGGGAGTGGGAGAGAGAGAAGCAGGCTTCCTGCTGGGCAGAGAGCCCAGTGGGGGACTCAATCCCAGGACCCCGGGATTATGACCTGAGTCAAAGGCAGACGCTTAACGACTGAGCCACCCAGGCGCCCCTGTTTATTTTTTATTTTTTATTTTACTATTCAAAGGTTTTATCTGGCTTTTGTCATTACTGATTTCTTAGTACTTACCAAGATGCATTATACTCAATATATTGGGCTCAATGCATATGAATAAATGCTATTGAATAAATTATCTTGTTTCTTTTGCTTAAATATTTTAAATGACTCCCAAATGAATAACCTCTAAACCTTGGCCCTCATATAGAAGGCTCTTTATGATACGGTCAGTACCTCTCAATGTTCTATCTGATTTTATTTTTTTAAAGATTGTATTTATTTATTTATTATAGAGAGAATGTGAGCAAGAGAGAAAGAGAGAGAGTGCATGAGCGGAGAGGAGCAGAGGGAGAGAGACAAACAGACTCCCTACTGAGCAGGAAGCCCAAGGACCAAGACCAAGGGGTTTGATCCTGAGACTCTGGGATCATGATCTGAGCCAAAGGCAGATGCTTAACCAGCTGAACCATCCTGGTGTTCCTCTATCTAATTTTAGTGTCACTCATTTTTTCCCTCCACCTATCGTCAAGCCATAGAACACACAGAAGACACAGAAATCTTTGTAATTTCACCTTCACATCATCAGGTTCACAGTTCCTCAATTTTGTGCAGAAAACTCTATGCTTGCCTCTATATTGATTACCTAGAAACATAATACCAACCCATCTTTTAACATCAGGGGTTAAGTATTTTTTCCCCAACCCTTAGCTGGCCCATCCTCAGAAAGTAAAATTGAGTGTCAGCTTCTATTGTGCCATAGTCCACACTCCTTTAGATGTGCATTCATCTATGATAGTCCTAACACTATTTTACTGCATTTGTTTATGTGCATACCTCTTTGCTTTTCTTGCTAAAGCACCTTGGTTGCAGAAGCCATGTTTTGTTAATTTTCACACCTCTGGTGGGTAATATGGTACTTGACACAGATGAAGATGAGCACTCATGAGATGCTCTATGAAAATTCCACAACTGCTGTACAGATGGCTGTGGCTTTGCTAGTTTCCACCTGTGACACCAGGGACATTTCCTAACCACTTTGTGACTCACTCTGCCAACTCTATTATGAGGATATTAATATCACCTCATTCAAAGATTTCTTGTGAATATTAAAAAAGACAGTGCTTGGTACCTGACATGGAGTAAGAACTCAACAAGTGCTACATGCTATTTTTTAGAAAATTACAGATTTGGTCTAGTTCATATTTGTAAATTAAGGGTAACAATACCTACCTCAGAAAATATGGGTATAGATAAAATGAGAAAATTATTTTGAAATGGCCATTTAAACATGTTTGTAAATATTTATAAACATGTTTGTAAGTATTTTATTTTAAAACAAAATGAAATCCCTAAGCAAACATGTGAGTATTATCATGATAAATTGAATAGTGTCAGAAGGAAGGCAGGATCTTGAGTGGAGTGTGCCTGGGAAGGATGACTGGGGTGGGACAGAGTCAGTACCAAGGACAGGGAGTGGAGTCTGCGACAAAGCCGGAAGTAGAGATGAGGGCCTTTCATGCTGACATGAGTAGGGGAGCGCACTTGTAGAGTACATGGTTACTCTCTCTGAATATTGAAATGATTAAGTAGAAGACATACCAAATGCAGTTTATGACAGTTTTGGATTACAGAATGGAAATTCTAGGAAGACCCCTGTGAGCTCAATATAAGGAAGTATTTTCTAAAACTTAGATTTATCCACAAAAGGAATCTGTTTTGGGCTCCTGGGTGGCTCAGTGGGTTAAAGCCTCTGCCTTCGGCTCAGGTCATGATCTCAGGGTCCTGGGATCGAGGCCCGCATCGGGCTCTCTGCTCAGCAGGGAGCCTGCTTCCTCCTCTCTCTCTGCCTGCCTCTCTGCCTACTTGTGATCTGATCTTTTTCTCTCTGTGTCAAATAAATAAATAAAATCTTAAAAAAAAAAAGGAATCTGTTTCTTCAACTGGAAGTAACAGTTTAAAAGCACATGCTGAATATACAAGTCTTTGGGATGCCAGAGTGTTCTTCTATGAAACAGATTCTAATTGGCCAAATGAACTCTAAAATTCCTTTCAACTTTTATATTTTGTTACATCATTTTGCTCTATTTATCACACTTTACTTTTCAGTATAATCTAAAAATATACACCAATTGTTTCAATTTTCTTACTAATACACAATAATTGGAGATAAAAACTTACAATGTCTTCTCTTCATCTATCATTGTATATGTGATAACCAGCGTGACTAATTTTATTAGAGAAAAAAAATTGAGGCCATCCCAGTTTTAGAACATCCAGCTTTGAAGTTACTTTAAGCACAAGTTGATTTTTTCCTTCTCCTTCAGAAGCAATGCCCATCAAAAGGAGCCGGCTTTTTTTTTAAGCTTTTAAATGAGTTTTGTAATTATTATTTTCATGAATGATTAATCTCTAGCATAAGAAAATTAAGAGGATGCAAATAAGCCTATGGAATTGACTAAAACAAAATGTTGCTTGGTGAAGCAGCAGATGTTGACTATTTCACAGTATCCCTGATCCTGGTTGTGGGGTTGTGCCAGGTCTGTGATGACAACTGAAGCACATATTTTTCAAGCCCCATTGAGACATTTGATCAATGTTCAAGTGGCAGATGAGCCTCATTATTACAGTGTCCGGGAGGTGTAGGCATTCAGAAGGGGGTTGTCATTAAAGTATTTTGTATGTATCTGCTAATTACATTCCTCAGTTCCAAACAGCAGCCCTGATATCCCTGCCGCATTTGTCATCCGTGCAGCAGGTAGCAGGGGTACAATGAAACATAAAATACTGCCTTCCCGGTCATGTGGAGTTGTGCCGGAATTCTGGGAAAGGAATGATAAGAAAATCCATCCTTTTCTTCCAAAATGCCATTAGGAAAAAGTAAGGTGAGTCAGACAGGTAGATCCCACAAAAGCTATCTGTGTGTGTGTGTGTGTGTGTGTGTGTGTGTGTGTGTGTGTGTGTGTTTATAGATATATATGTTTTATTCATTGTTTAAATTTGTGATAATAGTTTTTCTTGTATTACGTTATTAGTTTACACAATGGGTACATATGCTATTTTATTTAATAATTTAAAAGGACAGTACATTTAATTCCATGAATTTGAAACTAAAATAGTTTAAATGATGTGTCCAGAGACAGAGCCACAAAGGGTAGACCCAGAATTTCACTTGTGACTTTTATTTCTAAATTTCCAGCCACTCTGGACCTACCCACATTGCATCTTGTTCAGGCTTGTTACCCAAACTTTAAATTGAAATAAATGAATAGAAAACATTAAAGAAGAAATAGAGCAATATAAAGCTTTGTGAGATGTAATTGGATTTGCCCTGTGCACATCATCAATAGTCAATTAGTTTTATTAGTTCTGAAATGTGCTCTGCAATCAGTTTTATGAACCACTCTATTGGCTTTTAGATACAACAACAGAGTCAAATGTCCAAACAGCTATCAGCAACATAACTTCAAATTTTAGATAATTTCCCCTTCAACGCTTTCTTCTGACCTGCCTCAGCTAGTTATATTAGGGAATTAAAAAGAAATGAAAAAGTGCACTTTGGAAAATTCTTAAACTATAAAAGAGCTAGATTGTAATAGTTCTTGAAATTCTGACTTTCAAATAATTACTTACTTGCAAAATAAGATTCTGATCAAAATATTTACAAAAATCTCTGTTTAAAAAAATAGGATTTTAAACACCAACATTTCACAGAATAAAAGAGTGATTTTGATATATTAAGGTTTTAGATATTTTTGTAAACTTAATTGTAGAATTTTGAAAAAATATATTTTACCCACCATATTAGGATCTAAATTAGACCACAGTTCTATACCCATAACACCCACTTTATTTACTTTTTCTGTGTTAAACTTGCTTAAGTTACAACTTTTTAAATTCAATTAAAGAATAAATTGAGCATATGATAATTATTTTATTTTATATTTTTATTACTTTATTCTTTTAACCCATATTGTTAAAGGGCAATGGGTTTGGAAAATTAGCCCATTATCCTCCAAGGAAAACAAATGTTGACTCTTTCACTCTTGTCCTTTTCCAATCCTTCTTCCCAACCGGAGCTAGAGTGATCATCCTAAAGCACAAATCTGTTCATGTAGCCACCAGCTCATAATCCTTCAATAGCTTATTGAAGATGATATAAATTCTAACGTCTTACCCCAATATATAAGGCTCTTTACTGTCTGGCCTACTCTTGTTGTTTCAAATACAACTGCTGCCATTTACCCTGATGTAGATTGGGCCCTCCCTGGCTGGCTCACTCTCAAGAGCATGTGACTCTTGATCTTGGGGTCACTAACTTCAAGCCCCCTATTAGGTGAAGAGATCACTAGATTGCTATTCCTTAGTGGTTCATCCTCAATCCCCACAGTCCTTTTTCTCCTGTAGTACTAGAATTATAGGATTACCAGGTGGAGCATAGTTGCTTTCAAAATACTACATTTCTCAGCCTCCCTTGAGGTTAAGCGTAGCTTTGTGGTTAGATTCTAGACAACGGTTTGTCTGACATCATGTGGCATCCTTTTGAAACTCTCCTGAAGTGACAGTTGGCATGCATTCTCCATCCTTCTACTTCATCGTTTCCCTACTGCTTTCTAGACTAGGGTAACTGAGGTTCACACCAGATGAGACATCAGACTGTTAATAGGTGCCAAAGTCATCAGGAATTTGTGGTGCAGAACCCAGAGCAGCTCTGAATCACCAACTTCCAAAATCAATTTCATAGAGAGAAAAATGTCCTTCTATCTTGTTTAAATCACTATAATGTTTAGGTCACTTTCCGTAGAACCTAATTCTAACCACATATAGTTTTTCAAGATCAAGCTCAATTTTAACACTATGAGAACTAATATTAGATTGAGTTACATACAATTGCAATTTCTGTAGGTCAAAAGCATCAAATATCTTCAATTTCATATAGTCCAATTTAATACTGCTAATAGCAGTACTTCTTTTCTGTATCTTGTATAATCTTGTAACACTTATATCTTTCTCAATTATACCATATTTAGCGTTATAATTATTTCTTTACATTCCTGTCTCTGAAACAATCACAAGTGCTTTAAGAGAAAACACCAAACTTAGTCTCAAATTCTCAAACTAGAGCATAATTTCTAATTCTTAGTAGACATAAGTACTTTTAAATGGAAGGAATGAGTAAAATATATATAGTATTTCAATTTTCACTTATATAAATTTTTAAATTGTAACCCTTTTGACATCAATTTCTATATATTTTCACAGCTTATTTAATTTCCAAATATGCCATTTACTGATTATTTCCTCACTCAATAGTGTCTATGGTTTGGGAAAAGATGAGTGGTGTTTCATTGTGTTTCATTGTGCTAATAAGTACTTAAAGACTTTCAAATAAAATCTATGAGACCACTTCTTCTCAACCAGGAGATCAAGGGTCTTTGTTTCTGTAAACCTTAAGTTTTTGACAAGTTAATTTATTTGCCAATAAAGTTGGCAGTAAGGGAGATAAGTGATCCAGACTTTTCATATAAAAGAAGTTAATCCATTACACATAATTGATACTATCTAAGGCATTAGAGCTTAAATCTCTCCTGAAGCCACTGTTGAGAAAGGCTGTCTTTAGTGGAGAAAGAGCTAAATGTAATTATGAAATTGTAATTATTTTCATGATTGTTGGTAATGCTTTAATTTTTATATAAATCATTCTTTACTTCTCTATGAAGAACAATATTCCATGTTCCACATTTTACCTGCATCCAGCCAGACTACACGAGACCTAGAAAGGTTTATCTACAGCTTTATAAATGTTGAAACAATAATTTAATAGCACCAACCTTAACCTATTTAGCTGCAGAGAAATGCATTTGCTGATGAACACAATGCCATCTTATGATGTCCACTGCATAATTCAACATTAAGCTGCAAGTGGCAATTAGCTTTTGGATGTCTCGTTTTCAAGTATTGTGTTCCATTTTCAAGAAGACATATGTGAGCCTTTTCTGCTGACCCTTTTCACTGTACATCAGGTAACTGCCTTAGTTTATATAAAAATAGATACATGTATTGATTTGGACAATGTGCAGAAAGATCTTCTGAAGGGTTGCTTTTAATAACCATCCTATCCATTCTGTGTAGCTCCTTTGCTCTTTTGGCTGATTGGCAACATGTGGGAATAGTCCAGTGTTAAACAGAACCTTTAGCTGATAAGAAAGTCTTCCACTGAACCACCCATAATCAAATCCACCAAGACAGAGAGAGAGAGAGAGAGAGAGATCTTTTCTTACAAGCTAATTGTTGCTTTGTGTGTTTCAAATTCCTATAACAGTCATCATTCTTGTCCTCTCTTAACATTGTAGAGAGTGAATATTTCTTCATCCTTTCTCATCCAATACATAGTTCTAATCTGTTGGATAAAGTGCACAAAATTTACTTTTTAGGAGTTTCAAAAAAACATTTTGAAACTTGCTAAAAATGGATTGCTTGCACAAATTTGGTATAAGTTTAAGTCCTGAAAAAAAAATCAAAGGATCTGATCTAAATGACAACTAATATCTTAACTTCCTTTTCTTTCTTTTTTACTGTGTTATATTAGTCACCACACAGTCTATCATTATACATATACATGTTTTTGATGTAGTGTTCCATGATTCATTGTTTGCATATAACACCCAGTGCTCCATGCAATCTGTGTCCTCCTTAATACCCATCACCAGGCTCACCATTTTCAACTCATTTCATTTGGTTTCACAGTAGCTCTTTCTGTTTGTAAGATCAGAAGCAATTTTCTTCGTAGGCTTTGGTTCTTTTAAGGGTGTCTCCAAAACTCACAACTAGTGATTCTTTCCCAACTGGTTCTTAAATTACAGTCTTCTTTGTTCATCTGTTTGTTTTAACAAAACTGCAGTTGTTTGAGGCACTGATACAAGAGCCAAGCAGAAGAATTTGATTCGACTGCAATGAAGGGATGCCTTTGCTGACATTGTGAGACCAGAATACTGGGTGTTGTTCACTGGTTGCTGTGAAAAACAAATAAACAAAACAAACAAACATTTAAAAAGAAAAAATACCAGGTTAAAAAATAAAACAATCTTTTTCCATGTTTTTCTCTTTCTGATTTTATTTCATTGTGATAAGAAAATGTTATTTGTATTATTTTTTTAAAAAAAGTATTAGAGTTTTCTTTGTAGTCTAATGTATGGTAATTTTTATGAATATTTCTTTAATACTTAAAAAACATGTTCAGAAATTGCTACAAATCTGGGGTGCCTGAGTGGCTCAGTGGGTTAAAGCCTCTGCCTTCAGCTCAGGGTCCTGGGATCGAGGCCCGCATTGGGCTCTCTGCTCAGCAGGAAGCCTCCTTCCTCCTCTCTCTCTGCCTGCCTCTCTGCCTACCTGCAATCTCTCTCTCTATGTCAAATAAATAAATAAAAGCTTTAAAAAAAAAGAAAAAAGAAAAAAAAGAAATTGCTACAAATCTATAATAGGCCTATTTTATTCATTATATAATTTAAATCCATACCCATTCTGTTTTTTTTTTTAAATCTTGAGTGGAGAGTAGAGAATTGAATATTCAATTTTTAGGGTGTTTTGTTTATTTCTCCTTTTGTTGACATTTTTCGACCTATAAAACTTGTTGCTGTGCTTTTGTATACATAAATATTTATAATTCATGCTTTTTTGAGATTTATATCCTTTAGCATTAGGAAGGTTCTTCACACTTTTTGGTCTGAATTCTGGCCAGTTCTTTTCCCTGGGTTTGCCTAACATGTCTTCATCTATTATTTTTTAAGGAAATGTTGTGATTCTTTCTTTGTCCTAAGGCATGCTCCTTGTGTTCTTCCATATCCCATCATGTCAGGTTATGCTTTGTATGACAGTCTGATTTTTTTCTCTTAACAAATTAGTTAGTCCTACTTATTTCATTAATATGATTAACATGTGCTTTACCAATATTTTGTTATACATATAAATACGTACATGTATATAAATATCCATGTGTACTTCATTTGTGTGTGTGCACAAATGTTGGCATCCTCTCACTGAGTGAAAGAAATGGAGACAACGTGGAATTTGGAAACAAAGTGCTCGAGGGAAGATAAACCATAGGAAAATGCTCCCCAATTTTCTTTGGACCCTCATTCTTGGATTCTTGGCCTACTGCTGTCGCTAACAGATTCAAAGCAGGACTCTGAGAACTCCAGTCAAGAATGGTTTCTCAGAATCTGAAAGCTTAAGTGATATTTCAGAGTCTGCACAGTATTGAAGAAATAATAGCCAGGATTCTTCTACATTTGATGAAAGACATCATCCCACAGAAACAATTAATTTCCATATTAATATCATCTCTTTGTACTATATTATATGTATTTTCTTTTAGTTTACACATTCTCTGTTTAAAATGTAGACTTAATTTCGAGTTAGGGATATTATAGCTTTCATTTCTAGAAGTCTTATTTTTCTCTTAAATCCAATTGATCAAATTTCTCATAATTACAATGGCTACTCATATTACTTTTAACCTATTAAAGTCATAATAATTCATGATCTTTAATAAATCCATCTATGTCTTTGTAGATCTAATTAATAGTTTGTTATTTCATTATTGCAGAACCACTAAAAATTGCATAGAATAAGAGGTTCATAATAGCAATTCTGCATTTTAAAATTGAAGTAACTATTAAGTACACTGAGTTTGGCTATTTGTTCTGATTCTGGTGCTAAGTCTGTCACAAAACAGGTGGCTGAGAGAGAAAAAGAAAAGATGAGCCTGAGTGAAGAAGAGCAGAGAAAACTAGAATCCTCACTGGTCTATGCCCAATTATTAATGTCTGTCCTTGCTGTTTTGAATGACCCATAACATAAAGAAATAGCACTGTTTCCTTAGAAACTCATTGGCACTTTACCAGGATTTGAGAGAGAGAGAGAGAGAGGGAGAGATTGAGAAAGAGTGAGAGAGAGAGAGATTGAGAGAGAGATAAAAAAGAAACAAAACCCCAAAAACTAAAAGAATAGGTGCCATGGGAATGGGAGCTGTGGGATGGACTGCTGCCTAAGCCAACAGAAGTTAGCCTGAAGATAACCAAACATGAGTAAGACTATGTAATTAACCTTTTGAGACTCTGCATCCACTTCTCCACTTTCAAATCTCATCCAAAGCTCTTCTGTGCCCATCACTAACCAAAAGTATAGAGAAGGAAATCATAGGCCCTTATTTCTTCTTATCTAAGTGGGCATGTTACAAAGCCATCAGAGTTATATATCCTGACTCTCATTTATGGAAGCTTGTTTACTAGGGCTTTGTGTTTTTAGTTCATGGACCATTGGTTCTCTGTGGTTTGTCTTTGAGGCTTTTTCAGGGTTTGGATTGGTTTGCATCTTAGCATTTGTTTGGGCCACAGAGGTAACAATAATTCAGGATTTGAATGTTTGGAATTTGAATCATAGATTTTTTTTTTTCATTTTTCCCTTTTCCGTTTTTCTTCATTTTATCAAGAGTCAGGGCTAAGGCATATATTTGCACCATATCTCATTTTCTTATTCCTAGCTCCCCACAGAGGGTGCTGTTCCTTAGGGATCTCAGCATAATATACACCATCTTCTTTGACCTCAATCTGCTCAAGCTACTGACATTCCTTCTAAACTCAGCTTGAAAGTGCATTAAAGTATATGCTCTAATATACCAAGGATTAGCAGATATCCCCATCCTGAAACACAGTGCTTTATTATTCATCTGTATTAGAGCCACAAAATCTCTTACTTTCCCAACAGTTCATCAATGAATGATTTTAGGTAATCCAAGATTAGCAACATCAGAAAGTGGTTTGCACCCAAGTGTTATGTTAAAACAGAGGGATAGGAAGGATGGTATTACTGATGCCCAGGGACCACGTCTGCCCAGACAGCGTTGGAGACACTAAGATACCAGCTGTTGTCAGTGATGCTGCCCAAAGAAGAAAGAGACAAAGAGGATTATCTGAATTCTTCTTTTCTCCAATTTTCTAATGGTGCCATCCATTGACCTAAACTACGGGAAGCTAGCAGGCCCGGCAAAGTGGGACTGGAGCCTGAGCTGTTCTGCCTCCTGCCTTAGAGGGCAGAGCACAGAAAGGTGAAGGAATGACTCTGAGAACAACCAAGCCCAATAGCCTTCCCAGAGCCTTAATATTATTTTATCTTGATTTCAGAAAGTAGAAGGTTTCTAACTATATTTGGAACCAAATCTGTGAAGCAGTAAATTTTACATTTATAACTTTGAAATTTGGGGTGATTATATTCATTTTACAGATGAGGAAAAAAACTGAGGTTCAAAAAGGTTAAATATCTTGTCTGAGTTCATGTGGCTAATTAATAATAATGCCTGGAATGAAGTTTCTTTAAGCTTTCAACTGTACTGTTTTGTTTCTTCCTTTTTCTTTTGGCTAACGTCACCAAATAACCCAAATTCCAGATGACTGGTATTTAGGCCCCTTGCCACAGAATTTCACTCAAGGTAAACAGGGAGACAAGTTGCATGTGAGACTCCAGTAGTAAGTATTAGAAGTATCGCATGTACTTTCCCCAGCTTTATTTTTGGGATACTCTCTGGGGAGATTATGAGACCCTAAAGACAAGTAATGTTTGTTGTACAGGTATTTGCATCTACAAACACCTTTGATCCTGACTACACATGCAAATATCCAAAAGAAGTGAGCAGTGGTTCCTCCTAGTAATTGGGATCCTCCAGGGATTTAATTAAAGCAGAATCCAAGTTCATCTGCCTGCCACATTCTCCAGAGGCTGGTATCTATGCTGAATTGCATAGCAAATCTGCCAGCTATTCCCAGGAAACCCTTGGCTATGGAGAGTTGAATTCTATTCCCAGTGATGTATGTAAAGGGTGGGAAAAACAGGAGGCTCACTTTCGATTGTTATCATGGCTTTTGTGTCTAGGTAAGAGAGCTAGATAAGCTGCCACTCTCTCATTTGCAGACACTGCATACCACTGACTTCATGCCATGATTCTCCTAAACGCATCATTCTTTATCGTATGTTATCATTCATTGATTGGTCTGATCTAGTCTCATTTGCAAGAATGTAATTAGATCATCTCAAGGACTCCTTTCCATTTTGAAAACTATGATGCTAGGCTAACATGTGCTTAGACCTCGGTCTATAAATAATAGCATATAATTATGACTACTATTACTACTGCCATTACTACTGAGCCTACTGCTACTAGAAATAAGAATGATGTAAACTCCTCTTTAAATACTGATTTTCTGGGGCACCTGGGTGGCTCAGTCGATTAAGCAACTGCCTTCGGCTCAGGTCATGAACCCAGGGTCCTGGGATCGAGCCCCGCATCGGGCTCCCTACTCAGCAGAGAGCCTGCTTCTCCCTCTCCCTCTGCCTGCCACTCTGCCTACTTGTGCTCTCTATCTCTCTGTCAAATAAATAAATAAAATATTTGAAAAAATAAATACTGATTTTCAGCATATCTATTGCTTTCATCAGTATCATCTAACTTTATTGTTCCAATATTGCAGCTTCCCAAGGCTAAGAAACAAAGTTGATGAGTCTAAGCCCAAAGAGAATGAACAGGTGAAATGCTGTTGAACCCCACTTTTGTGGCCTGATAGAGACATCTCTATAATATCAATTCAAGGCTCAGTCAAAATTCTTCACCACTAGAATGAAGGCAAGAACATTTAGTCTAATCAGTCTAATACAGAGATTTTTGTTTAACAATATTGTTAACAATGACATTGTTATTAGTTTTCCTGGGTAAATTCATATTTGAGACTCACAGGTCATAGGGTCTTCATGTTCACTCTTCGCTCTCCCTGGAATGTCTTGCTTCTACCCCAGTTTTTCTTGGCTGGCTCTTCCTTTTAATGCCTCCCCCAGCTTTAAGCCATCCCTTCATACCACTTATTCGTACCTGGTAATTTGATATCTATCAACCTTCTATCTTAATTATTACCATACTCCTCTGTCATGTAAACTCAATAAAAGCAAGGATTTATTTCTGTAGTCATAGCTCTATCAGAGCTATGTCAGAGCATAAAACAGTGCCTGCAATATAGCAGAAACCTGATAAATATTTTTATTTAATTCCTAAGCTATTAAGTCTATAAGCGGAGAGATATCACTGAAACATTTTATATTATCTTCATTTCAGAATGGGACTTCACCTGCTCCAACTGAGTAAACTTTCCTAAAATAAATATGTCATTATCAAATATAGAAGTGAAATATTTCTTACTATCCGGAGACATATGACTCTTTTGTCAGAAAGCCTAAAATCAAATCAAATGAACTTTCCTAAAAATTAGTAGATTTAACAACACCCACAAAATTCTGAGAAGCCAGTAACAAAAAGTCATTTACTGTGTAATTCCACTTACATGAGTTATCTAAAGTAATCAAATTCATAGAAGCATAAAGCAGAAGGAGCAGAATGTGGTTATCAGGGACAAGAAAGAGGTAGGATAAAGGAAGTTTTTGTTTAATGAGTATAAAATCTCATTTTTGCAAAATAAAAATGATCTGAAGATCGGTTTCACAACAATATGAATATACTTAGCACTACTGAACTGCACACTTCACAGATTTGCACAATATTGTTATTTGCCTTATTCAGAATCATTTCATTACTTAAGTCCATTATATTTTTTGAGGACATACTAAAATGCAAATGCACTTAAATTATGAGCAAAGATGGAGATGAACATATATCATCAGATTAGAAATGGCTCTTGTGGCTCAAGAGACCAGCACTTACAAATGAATTTGAACATGGCTCTGACTATGTCACATGAGACTGTGATTCAGTACAAGCATTGTTAAATGATTTTACTTTGCAAAACTGGAGTGTCAAAATCACCGATCAACTTAAAACATCTTTAATAGTCCTCCATTGCCTTCAGGATAAAGTTCACTCTTGGTTTGCCTATAAAGCTGGGCTCTCCACAATCTCCTTCGGAATACCCAACCTCTCATCTGCCATTACCATGCCCACACTTCCCAGACATAGCTGGTGGCTCCATTCACATCCATACCCTGTCAAGCTCTTAGTTCAAAAGCCTCCTTTCCTTGTTCTCTGCTATTGCAAGAATGTCTTTAAATCTATTCTCCCATCTGTTTAAACCCTACTAAAAAGGAACTTCCTCAAATCATTTCTTCGTGAAACCCTTATGTATTCCTCCCTATTCAGACATAACTCTATGGAAAAGTTAGTTTCTCTACTAGGCCCCCGAAGGTCTAGCAAACTGCAGATGCGAATAAGGGTAAGAGAGTATTTGACCTGGTCAGTGACTCAGGACCCCAAACACTAATGTTTTCCTTCAGTAGTAGTCACTCTCCAAGAGATTCTCATGATAAATTATTTCAACAGCAGACACCAAATTCCTTGTGGTGAATAAGTTAACCTCAGGTATGAGCCTATCTCAATACTCATGGAATAGAAGTTGAGTTTAGGAGAGCCACAGCAGAGATAGCTAATATTAACCATCTGTATTGCTAAAATATAGACATCTCTTCCATCTTTATATTATGTCCAATCTGTCAGTCATCTATGATGCTACAAGTGTTTCTGGTGAGCATGTTTGTATGAATATATATGTTCATGAATGTCTGTACAAACTTACTTTGAGAAATATGAAGTTTGACCTTTATATTTGCCTCACATGGTATGAAACAGAAACAACACACAAATAGGAGCCCTGATGCAAAACTGACCTGCAGAACAGAAGCACCCCAACATAGGAATCTTTGGGCATATTATAAAAGAACATGGGATTTTCAAAAAGCATAAAATAGCCATACCAACTCATTGTTTTTTAGTCTTATATTCTTGGAGAATCAACATTTGATACTTTTTTTTTTTTAAAGATTTTATTTATTTTTTTCACAGAGGGAGAGATCACAAGGAGGCAGAGAGGCAGGCAGAGAGAGAGGGGGAAGCAGGCTCCCTGCTGAGCAGAGAGCCCGATGCAGGCCTCGATCCCAGGACCCTGAGATCATGACCTGAGCCGAAAGCAGAGGCTTTAACCCACTGAGCCACCCAGGTGCCCAACATTTGATACTTAAGTAGAGTTTTATTATGGTATTGAATATTTTTTATTTGTGCTCTTTTTATAAAAATAATTTAGCCATTCCATTGGATGTGTACCTAGTGGTTGTTTTGATTTGAATTTATATGGTAATTAATGATATTGGTCAGTTTTCAATGTGCTTATTGGTTATTCTCATGCCTTCTTTGCTGAAGTGTTTTTTTCAAAAACTTTGTTGATTTTTTAATGTGTGTTAACTTATTGGATTTTTAAATCTTCCTATATTAAAACAATTTTTATTAGATATGAATTTGCCAATATTATATTCCAGTTTGTGGTTTGTCTTTTGATTTTCTTAAGTGTCTTCAAAGAGGCAGAAGTATTTGACTTTGATGAAATGCAATACAGCATTTTTTTGTTATTTTTGCATTTTGTATCCTAAGAAATTCTTGCCTAGCCAAAAGTCACTGTATTAGTTTTATATTGCTGAATAACAAATTGCCACCAACTTAGCAGCTTAGAACAACATTTATTAGTTAGGTAAGTTAAAATACAGGCACATTTTTTGTCCTGGTTCTCAGCTCAGGATCTCACAAGACAATCAGGGTGGGTGCCTGGGTGGCTCAGTCGGTTGAGCATCTGCCTTTAGCTCAGGTCATGATCTTGGAATCCTGAGATCAAGCCCCACGCTGGGCTCTCTGCTTCATGGGGAGTCTACTTCTCTCTCTCTCAAATCAATAAATAAAATCTTTAAAAAAAAATCAAGGCATTAGTGCTGTATTCTCATCTAGAGCTTGTGGTCTTCTTGTAGGCTCCCATGTTTGTGGCAGAATTCAATTCTTTGCGGTTATAGGACTGAGTACCCCATTTCTTCCCTGCAGTCAGCTAGTGACCACTCTAAGTTTCTAGAGGCTGTCCAAATATCCTGCTGCTGACTCCCTCTATTTCCAAAGTCAGCTTCAGGGAATCCTTTTCACATCAAATCTCTTCCATGCTTTAAGTCTATTTATCCAGGAAGAAGCCAGGCTCTTTTAAGGGCTCACTTGATTAGTTCAAATCCACCCAAGATAATTTTCATATTTTAAGTCAGTAAGATCCAGGATATTTGTTACAAGTTCATAATTTCTTCACAGCAACTCCTAGATTAGTGTTTAATCAATTTAGAAGGCAGGTATGTATGGGACTTTCTATCTTGTGGAATCATTTTAGAGTCTGCTTATCTCATTCTCAAAGATTTCCCCCTATGTTTTTCTCACTTTTATAGCTCTTTTACCATTAGGACTACCATCTATCTTGAGATAATTGTTGTAAAACTCCAAATTAAAGGACTATGTTCATTTTCTTTTAATTGGATATGGATATGCAATTGTCCCAGTGCCATTTGATGAAAGCACTACCCTTTTCCCATTGAACTAATTTTGAAGATAAAAAAAATGAATTGATCACAAACGTATAGGTCTGTTTCTAGACTCTATTCCTTTCTATTTATCTATGTGTCTATTGGTACTTTAATATTTCACTGTCTTACATATAGTAACTTTGTGTTAAATTTGAAATCAGATATTTCCTTTATTTTTCTTTACAGTAATGTTCTGGAATTTCCAGGTATTTTATATGTCTGTAAAAATTTTTGGATCATCTTGTTATATTTTATAAAACATGCTGAAATTTAATTGGGATTATATTGGAACCCTATGTCTATTTGGAGGAATATGGTATTTTCAAAATATCGAGTCTTACAATCCATGAATGTGGTGTATATCTCTCCATTTGTTTAATTCTTCTTAATTAAGGAATTTTAAGGAATTTTCTTTCCTTAAAAAATTTTTAGTTGTCATTGGTCAATTTTTCTGTTTTTTTATATTTATGCCTAAGTAGTTCCAATTTGTTGATGTTATAGTAAATGCATTGTTTTATAATTCAAATTTTCTATCATTTGTTGTAAGTATATAGAAATATATTTGATTTTGCATGTTGTCAGATTTCCTTAACTTACTTAATAGTTACGGTAGCATTTTTATGGATGCTTTAGGCTTGTTTATGTAGGCTATTATGTTTGCAAATAGAGCTTTATATTTCCTTTCCAATATATATAATTTTGTTGTTGTTGTTTTTTCTTTATCCTGTTTCCCTAAGACTTCCAACAATGCTTAGAGTAGAAATGAGTGACTATTCATTCTCTGTTTCTTATCTTAGGAAGAAAGATTTATTCCTTCATCAGTTAGCATGATGCCAGCTCTATGATTTTAAAAGATGGTTTTCTATTAGGTTAAAGAAATTCCCTTTTCTGGTTTTTAATATTTTTATTTATTTATTTATTTTTCTTTTTCATCTCACAGAGGTTGAATTTTTTCAAACGTTTTTCTGGCTATATTGAGGAGATCATATAATTTTTCCTTTCTAGTATATTCCTATAGTGAATCACATTGATTAATTTTCACATATCAAACCAATCTTAAATTCTCTAATAAACTCTTCTTGCTCAGGATATAACTGTATGAGGTAATCGTGTTCACCATGTGATATGCTTGTATGCACATACACACATATATACACAACGTACACACATTACACTTAGATGGCTTCACTTTGCTAATATTCTCCTAAGAATATTCGGATGGTTCCATGAATGGCGAGCAGGGGCAGACCCCCCTCTGTCGTCAGAGGCTCTCAGGATCATAAACTTTTACGTTCAGCTGCATTTGTCCTTTAAAAATTCATTAAAATTTCATTGGATTTTTTCTAACCGGGTCTTATGGTTGCCAACTCTCCCACCAATGCTCGGCCAAAGGAGAAACAGTTTCACGTGACCCGTCTCTCTTCAGAGGGCCTTTTATCCTACCTTTCGAAACCAGTTCACCTCGTGAACTTCACTCTGATGGAATCTGAAAAATGACTTTTCCCCTTTTTCGGGTGGGAGCGATCGTCTCTTGTGGTTTTTTACATCCTAACTACAGGGAGACCTGCACCATGTTGGGGCTTTGAAACTTCCCAGGATGTTTCTGCCCTCTCCCTTGCAAGTGGGAGCCGGGCTGGACTGGAGGGGCACCCCGCAGACCCCCGGGCTCCTCCGGGACCGGCCACCACTCTGGCGGCTGATGGTTAAGTACATTTTGATAGATTTAATATTCTCAAAGCAGTGAATAATAAAAATGAGTCCTTGCTGATAAGCGTGGGGAATGGTAAATGATAGAATGTTGGAAACCAGTATTGTAAAAAACAGCCTAGTATGTATCCCGCAAAATGTAATTCCTCCTTTCTCTACAAGTAATTCAGAGGGCTTCTGTGGGGAGAGGGAACGCCTGTCATGGGTCGCCCTGGTGCCACCTCTAAATCTTCTACTCTGTTGTTGTTTGTCGTCTTCATTAGAATAAGAGAACGCGGTGCAAAGACCTCCAGAGAGATACACCCTCAGTGCTACATCAGCAGCCTGAGAGGCCGGCTAGTTATTTAGTGATTATCTGCGCATATATATGTGTGCACATGTGTGAACGTGCACTGTGTAAGGGACAGAGTCCCTATGGAATACTCCGTGCCTATTTACAAAACCAGCAAACACCTGTTAGCTTTTAAAGTGAGAGGCATCCCGGATTATATATTTATTTAGACTAGTTTATCTCTTCTATTACTCTTTAGAGTGTAACATAAATTACCGTAAGTAATGTATTTTCGAAAACAGGCACGCAACTTTAAATGAAAATAATAACAAATTATGAATTCTCCTAAGCCTCTAAAAGAAATAAAAAGAGGACACCAGCTTAGGAGGACTGAAAGGGCCACGGAGAGCAAACTTTGGGTTCCTTCAGACCTCTGAGGCCACACTCCAGCAGAGAAGACCTTTTGTTCTGTGAGCCAATCCAATCCTCATTATACTTTCTATGTGCAATTTGTTTTTTGTTTTTTTTTAAATACCTAATCATCCTCTCCTGCTCCAGATATAACCTCTCCACCCCATGTGGTTTATATTATGTAAATGGAATCAGAAATGTAATAGCTCATATTTGATTACAGTGGCTTGTTGCCCATGATATCATTAAAAGTGCCAGTTGACACATGAACTTCTGGTTTATGGGACCGCATGCCTTAAGCACATTAGTTAAGGCAGGCACAGCTCCTGTATGATTTTACGACACAACCGGCAGAAGATCTGTCTGTAGAATGTGCTAAGTACCGTAACATAGAACTTCCATATCTCAGTGTCTGACGCGACAAGTGTCTTACCCGTGGCTCAGAGGTGGGCAGGTTGACAGGAAGCAGGGAAGGGCCTTCACTCCTCAGGCTCTGCCCCTCCTTGGGGTCTCCCGGCCCTTCACTGGGTTCATTGGCCTCTGGTGACCAATAAGCTAGGAGGACCGTCACAGAAGACTTCAGGACCCTTTGCAGAGAGCCCAGCAAGCCACACCCCTCGACCACGTGGCCAGTCCTTGGTGGGGTGGGGTAGGGGAGGTTCTGGAAAGGCTGTCCCCAGCGTGATGTCAAGAGCAAAAAGGACACTGCCGGACAACTTGTTAGGGTCTCATCTGACTGTGCACAGTAAACGACATAATAGCTAACATAGAATGTGATTGGGCCCTACAGGTGTGTGGTAAATGAAGACCATTTTCCCATAGGCCAGTAAAATACAGACCAATCAGGGAGCTACCCACTCAAAATAATGTTTTACATGGCTTGTGTTTTAAGCGTTTATCAAAAAACATTGTCTAGGGCGCCTGGGTGGCTCAGTGGGTTAAAGCCTCTGCCTTCGGCTCAGGTCATGATCTCAGGGTCCTGGGATCGAGGCCCGCTTCGGGCTCTCTGCTCCGCACAGAGCCTGCTTCCTCCTCTCTCTCTCTGCCTGCCTCTCTGCCTACTTGTGATCTCTCTCTCTGTCAAATGAATAAATAAAATTAAAAAAAATTGTCTAAACACAATGAATCACTCAGAATATACAACGGTGACATTAGAAGTGAAAAATAATTTTAGAAACTGTAAATAAAAAGTTTATTCAACAGATAATCTTATCATGATCCTCTAAGAGTCATTGGACTGTAGCAAAGGTGTCAAGCAAATGAGAGATGAAAGGAAAATCCTCCCTACTTCTTTACTGTCCTTGGTCCCAGCAGTAGATTTTTCTAGCAATTCTGCAGAGATATGGTAAGTCCTCACAGAGTCACTGCAGGGATTTGCAGTATTTACATTGCTATAGCTACAGGACCAAACATCCACCCGCTAAGCTACGACTCTGTGAGGGTGGTTAAGCACACACTGACAAACAGACTCCATCTTTCCCCGGGTTTTTACTATGTGTGTAACTTATTTTGAGTTTAGGGTATTAGTTTATCTTCCTGCGTACGATGAAACAATAAAAGAAGATTAGATAGATCATTTTCTTGTCACTCTGGTACCTCTTACAAGTGGAATAATGCATCAGAGCATAGTTTATCTTGTCAAGGCAAAGAAAGACCGATCCAAGTTTATGAAAAGCAAGAGACGCTGGAGCAGAGAATCCTTCACAGAGCTCATTTTGTGACTCAGCCAGACTGTTTATAAGGGCAAGTGATGGAAACTAAAGGTATAGGTAAGACTGAATTGCAAGCCTTGAAGGGGTTGCTAATGATTCACAGAGAACTAGAATCAGCTTCACATAGAAGAACTACTTGTACTGTACATCTACACTTAACATTGAGGTGTACTAGGTTTTCCATATCCATTGCTTTGTGTCACTATTAAAACACTCTGAATGTATTGTCATCAACATATTTCACAAATGATGATAGATCTTAGCAAAGCATATTTCACTACACAATAAATCTGAGGAAATACAGTAGAACAAAGTGTGACGTAGAATAAAATATCACTGAGGATCCCACTTGATGGACATGATAGTTAGCATCTAGGCATGTATCTGTTCAAAATCCTTTTCTATATTTTAACGGGATCACACTATCTGTTGAGGATGATCTCTTGAGCAGTCCATTCATTTTATTATCTATTTCCAAGGCTAAATTTATTTAAACATTTTTAAAATAAATTTGATTTATTTTTATATAGTGTATTACATAATTCATTAGTTACTTATCTTTACACAGGATAGACCATTAGAAAAAGTGGGATTGAGACCTTCATTCTAAATGTATGATTTCACAGGTGGAAAAAAAATGAGTCACATAGATCCTGAACTATAACATTCCTCTCCTTCCAAAAATGGCATTTCCCATTTCCCTAGGCTGTACAGAGCACATAGATGTCTCAGAACTCTTCCTAGTTCCCAAGAGTAAAATGTCTACTTGGCCTTTTTTTTTTTATTTGAATTGCATATTTAGTCACATTTCCTGCAATCACATTGTGTCCTTTACAAATGGAGTCTCATAAATATTCCAGTTTGCACTGTCTTGCGTACGGAGCATTCACATTTGATGGTGTAATTTCGTTTTGGTTAAGGAAAATTTTATGCATTTGGGATCCTTTTAGTTCCCAACATGATTAAACCTAGTGTTGTAGCTAAAAAGCTCTAATGGCAATTTATCATTTGTTGGCTTAAAGAAATTTTCATTACTTTATCCCATGACATCGCTTTCTCTCCTAGTTGCACAACAGATTTTTCACTTAAAGACACTTTCTCTTCTCAGTATCTCTGTTACTGCCCACATCCTCTTTCCTCCCAAATGTTTTGTTTTGTTCTTTTCCCTCCCAGCAGATCCGAGAGAGAGTACTTCTACTTAGAGACAGCTTCACCATTTCTGCTTCTGAACCTTGGAATTAATCGTACAGAATCCCTTAGTCTGCCCATTTGCTGGGCACATTAGGAGCCACAAAAGGCAATCTACTCACTCCCAAATACAAATAAATGAAAATAATTTTCATTCCTCAAAAGCCAATCAGAAACTTTGATTTATTTTTGGTGCTTTAAATTAAGTACTGCAGTTAAGGTTTGCAGCTTCTAATGTAGAGGATTGCTCATTTTAATTTAGGGAAAGGAAACTAAGGATCTGAGAGTTTCTGTAAATTTTCTAGTGTTCAAATTCTGATAAGTAGAAGCGAATTTTACTTCCAGACTTGACCTACTCCAACTCCTCAGTTACCACCCTGCCATCTTGTCTGGCATCAAAATACCTGACAGAAGACTTGTTAATAGAAAAAAAAAAAGAGGAAAATAGATGATAAATTTAAATAACTGTGTTACTTATTGTATCTATTAGTTTCTCAAACTATCACAAAAACTTGGGAACTGCCTGTACCACAAGCTAAGAAAATGTTTTGGGGTATAGATAATGTGACTTGCTGATTACCTCACTATTCGATCTACTTAATTTTTTTCTTTCTTTCTTTCTTTCTTTCTTTCTTTCTTTCTTTCTTTCTTTCTTTCTTTCTTTCTTTCTTTCTTTTTTAGTTATGTGAGGTCTTTTAAGATTTTTTTGATTAACATATAATGTATTATTTGCTTCAGGGGTACAGGTCTGTGATTCATCAGTCTTACACAATTCACAGCGCTCACCATAGGACGTACCCTCCATCACCCAACCACCCCATCCCTCCCACACCCCTCCACTCCAGCAACCCTCAGTATATTTCCTGAGATTAAGAGTCTCTTATGGTTTGTCTCCCTCTCTGGTTTCATCTTGTTTCATTTTTCCCTCCCTTCCCTTATGATCCCCTGTCTTGTTTCTCAAATTCCTCATATCAGAGAGATCATATGATAATTGTCTTTCTCTGATTGACTTATTTTGCTTAGCATAATACACTCTAGTTCCATCCACATCATTGTAAATGGCAAGATTTGGGGGTTTTTTGATGGCTGCATAATATTCCATTGTATATATATACCACCTCTTCTTTATCCATTCATCTGTTGATGGACATCTAGGCTCTTTCCACAGTTTGGCTATTGTGGACATTGCAGCTATAAACATGGGGGCGCACCTGCCCTTTTGGATCACTATGTTTGTATCTTTAGGGTAAATGCCTAGTAGTGCAATTGCTGGGTCGTAGGGTAGCTCTATTTTCAACTTTTTGAGGAACCTCCATATTGTTTTCCAGAGTGGCTGCACCAGCTTGCATTCCTACCAACAGAATAGGAGGGTAACAGATTCTTTGAAAATCATCTTAAAATGCTTCATAAATAACTCATTTTTTAGATCTGAAATTTTTTTTCCCAATTCACAGAAACACTGCGTATTTTTTTATAGTTCATTTTGTCTTTAGCCTTAGGTCTTATATGGTTTTCAGAATATTCTTGGTCTAGTTTTTTCTCTCTGTCAGCATAGTTCCAGTAATCATTTTAAATACAGTAGGATTTATTTGTTTGTATTTGTATTCCACCTGTTTCCCATCTTCATTGTTGATTTGATTTGATTTTTGGGTAAGAAACATTGGCATGATTCTAAAAGTTAGAACTCTATAGGTAGATACACTCAAAACAGTATCCTGCTCTAATCCTTTTTTACCCTTTGTCCCAGGCTCCCTGCAGAGAACCCTTGCCATTGAGTACAGATTCATCCTCCCTGTGTTTCTTTTTTGGCACAAATGAGCATACACAGGTGTATTTCTTTTTTTCTTTTTTTTAATTTTATTTTTATTATTTGCCCAAGGGGTACAGGTCTGTGAATC
>LNAC01001464.1:723-52757 GCA_002007465.1 Ailurus styani
CCTGGCCTGTGACCGAGTGTCTCTGTCTCTGGCGCGGCCCCGTTTAGAATCTCCGAACCCGGCAGATTCCTGCAGCCGCTCCTGCGCCGCTGCTCCCCGAGGAGGAAGGAGGGGGTCTCTCCGGGTCTGCCACCCGTGGGGTCCCCGCTCACAGATCAGTGGCCCGGCTGCGCTTCAGATCACAGCCCAAGGTAACCCCGAGCTGAGAGACACCTCAGCTCAGCTCCGTCTCTCCTGCCGGCTTCTCTCTGAGACCTGGGAGCTCGGTCGCGCTCAGACACCCCTGGTCTTTTTGTGTCCCCGTGGGTCCTGAGACCACACTGTCCCTGCAGGGGTTTCACCCCCCGCTTGGTCTCTGGGGCGACGTCCCTCAGTGGAGCCGACTTCTAACAGTTCCGAGTCTGTGCTCCGCTGCTCGCTCCCTTGCCGGCAGCCGGCCCCTCCCCCCCGGGGTCTATCTTCCCGTCGCTGCAGATTCACTTCTCCGCACGTCCTACCTTCCAGAAAGTGGTCGATTTTCTGTTCCTAGACTTGCTGCTCTTCTTCTCTTCGATCTCAGGTAGAATTTGTAGGTGTTCAGAATAGTTTGATAGCTCTCTGGGTGAATTCCTGGGACCTGATGATAATTGGTCTCCTACTCCTCCGCCATCTTGCCGCTCCTCCTCCTCATAACCTTTCTTAAACATACATTCCTCTGCCTGGAATGTTACTCCCACCCACCCTTTTAATGCTTATAAATCTCAACTTGTGCATTACTCATACAGATGCTGTTCCTGGCTACCACATTTTTTAAAAGCCCCCCTAGTTATTCCTTCTCCTAGAACTTTGGATCCCCCTTCCCTACTTTGTATTATTTGTTTAATATCTGTAATATAACTAGATGATAAACATCATGAAGCACAGTGTCCTCTCAGTTTCCTTCAGTTCATACTCTGCCCAGCTCAGGTGTGTAGTATATGTATGTGTAGTAAATATTTGTGAGTCAATGCATGAGATAGGGAAATATAGTAAGTTAGCAAGATATAGACAATTTAGGGTAATCTGTAATTCCCAGGCTTGTTTTATTTTTTCTATAATTTTTTTTGGATTTTATGTATTTGAGAGTGAGCAAGTACACGAATGGGGGGAGGGGGAGAGGGACAAGCAGAGTCCTTGCTCAGTCCCAGGACCCTGAGATCATGACCTGAGCCGAAGTCAGATGCCTAACTGACTAAGCCACCCAGGCACACCCCCCACCCCACCCCCCACCATGCCCCGGCCA
Organism: Ailurus styani; assembly: GCA_002007465.1. NCBI lineage: Eukaryota > Metazoa > Chordata > Mammalia > Carnivora > Ailuridae > Ailurus > Ailurus styani. Next base: position 1,985 of record LNAC01001464.1, read on the forward strand.
AGGCTTTGTATTTTTATGAACTATTTTTATGAGCTATTTTAATGAGCCATCAGTACTTAGCTATCTTTCTTGCTTAGTTCAGATCAGAGTGTAGTAACTTGAGAGAGAATCATAAAGATTATTTCTTTTTTACCTCATTAATACATCTGAGTGGCTATTTGTAGGCAACTGAAAGTGCTTTCTTTATTGGTTGTTGTAATATGAATTATTATTTGTGCCCCAGTCATCCATGAAGAGAATAGTTCTACTTCTAGATGACCATGGATTGTTTCTGTCTGTATTAAGGGAACATGTCCTTAATAGTCTGGTTTTAAGTGCCAACAGTTTCTTTTATTCCTATCTAAAGGCTCTGTTCTTACAGTCTATATTTTATTTCCTTATCTCAAGAAAGGGGAGGGTCATGACTATTTTACATGGCCTGGGTAAGCCTTCCTTTTTTTTTTTTTAAATGTGATTATAGTCAAGAATTTGACTATAGTATAAAAATTTTACACTTCTCATCTTTTTTTTTTAGGATCACTTAATCATGTTGTATAAACACTTTAGTACTGATGAATGGTTTCTCTTGTCCCCTCATCATTGCAATTTAAATAATCAGTCTACCTTGTGGATGGGGCAGTTAGTTAGCAAACATTCTTGCAAGAATTTCCTAGTATAGGGGCACCTGGGTGGCTCAGTTGGTTAAGCATCTGCCTTCAGCCTGGGTCATGATTCCAGCGTCCTGGTATCCAGCCAGCCCTGCATCGGGCTTCTTGCTCAGCAGGGAGCCTGCTTCTCCCTCTCCCTCTGCCTGCCTCCCTGCTGCTTGTGCTCTCTCTCTCTCTCTGGGTCAAATAAATAAATAAAAATATTAAAAAAAAAGACTCAGGAAATTACTATTAAAAAAATTTCCTAGTATAGTGAAAATTATGAATTGCCTAAAGAGGCTAAGCTTTAGGATAGTGTTTTGGTATACAAATTTGGAAACAAGTTATTTTTTTGTTTGGGGGTTTTGAGGGCTTTTTTTTTTTTAATTTGTTTGTTTTTAGTTTAGTTTTTTTTTTTTGAAGATGTTATTTTTAAGTAATTTCTACACCCAGCACTGGGCTCAAACTCATAGCCCCAAGATCAAGAGTCACACACTTTACTGACTGAGCCAGGCAGGTACCTCATAGCTGAAGTTTTTTCAAGTTGAAAATATTACTGTGCCTGCCTATGTGGCATGTTATCTTTAAATGATCCTTAGATTTTTTTTTCTACTGTCCTTGAATTGTCTTAATATTTAGCAGGAACTCTTGGGAGGCAAAGAGCAATAAGGGTCTGGAGCATATATTAGTAAAATGAATATGGAAGTAGAATCAACCACATGCTAATAATGTGTTTAGGAAAAGTTTACTTACCTCACTTTTTATGTAGGTGCTAGAACTGTTCCTTTTGTTTAGACATCCAACAAACATTTGTGTAATTATAGCCTTGTAGAAAATGTACTTTTTTTTTCTCCCCTGAGTACAAAAACTTGAAAACTTGCCCCCTTTCCATCTGATAGACTCTCTACCCCTGGAATGAAGAGTGGAGTGTTAAAAAGAAAGGTGGCACTTGGATAATTCATAACTCGGTCTGGTCTACATAACTCCTTTCCTTAAGATCAGTCCCTGAGTCCCTCTCTATTTAGCATTTCTGTAGTATAAGGATCAAGAATAGTGTTAACTCATTAATAGATTACTAGAGTTTGAGCAGTTTGTGGAGAAACCAAAATCCAAGTGAAAGCATGGATCTTCTAATTCTGTTAAAGCAGCAAGTGTTTTATTTAAAGCCACTATAGGGGCAGCTGGGTGGCTCAGTGGTTTAAGCCTCTGCCTTCAGCTCAGGTCATGATCTGAGGGTCCTGGGATCCAGCCCTGCATCGGGCTCTCTGCTCAAAGGTGTGCCTGCTTCCCTCTCTCTCTGCCTGCCTATCTGCCTACATTAGTATTGGATATGGAAAAAGGATTACCTTGAAGCCTTGAGGTCTTAGCTTATGTATTTTCAAGATTTATCATCTTTCTTCTATAATTTTCATTGATTTGATTTTATTTTAAGACATGTATTTCATGTATTTAGAAGTTTAAAATAACATTAAAGGAGAAATGAAATTATTTGAGAAAGGGTTAAAAAGTTGAATAATCTTGATGCATATAAGTATTTCCTAAAAGAGATCCGTGAAATTCCCAAAAGTTGTCTGGTGCAGAGAACAGTTCTCAGGATTAGAAAGAGAAATTGATTAAAAAAATAAATAAATAAATAAAAGAGTAATTGAGAAGTCCCAGAGAGAGGCTCTATGGTCATAACCATTTGATCCTCACAAAAGTATGGATAAAAGCAATTTAACCATAAAATACCCATGTCCATGTCCTGTTCATTATTATAGATAATGATATTATCTATATTATTATTATTAATAATAATAATATTATTATTATAGTCTTTAGGTATTCTGTTTCTAAGAACCATTATTTAAAAAAAAAGATAAAGATTGTAATAAAGCTGACATTAGAACTTTTTAACCCTTTTATTCCTAGAACCCTAACAACTGTTCTCATTTTTACATATTCTAACCTTTACTTGTACGCATACTTCTTGGTGGTGGTCCTTAAAAAAAATTTAAGGTCCTTTAAAAAATTAAGAAGGAACATTGAGATCTAGAAAATTAGATATGATTCCTTTTCTCTTTTTAAGGTATGTGTTGGGCGGTGGAGCACTATGTATGGAACTTCTCACAAAACAGGTGACTATTTTCTTATGGTACTTATATTTTTTCAGTCTGAATGGAGTGTTTTGATGATGTAAATTAGATTCTGAGTGGAAAAGGTCTGATGTAATACCACCTACTTTAAAAAATGTTTTGAAGAGTACCTACTTTTAGTAATGAAAAGCTACTTAGGGCAAACCAATAAAATGACATCGTACTTAGTTCTTAATGCAAGGAGAGGTGTTCCAAGAACAAGGTTTCTATAAGGTTATAATTTGCTTATGTTTGATACTTAGAACATAGGGGTTTTTTTGTTTTTTGTTTTATAAGATTTTAGAAAAAGTCCAACTTTACTTTTTTCTCTTGTATACAGGCTTCTTAACATGGTCTTGCTGTTGTCAAGCTGTTATGTATCATTTTATTAAGTTTTCCAAAGTGGAAATCAAAAGTACCATTATGTTTTACGGAAGTGTTTTCTTCTTCCTGTAGGGCTGGAGCAGTGCCTACTCAATAGAATCAGTTATCATGCAGATCAATGCCACGTTAGTCAAAGGCAAAGCCAGAGTGCAGTTTGGAGCAAATAAGGTACTTTTTTATTAAGACTATCACATAAATGATAATATATATTTTCTGTTACCTTATAAGGCTTCTTCTTGTTCTTTTAGTCTTTTTTATTCTTACCATAGGTAAACATGTCTGTAATTTAAAATCTAATATTGGTATGTACATACTAATAAGTTAAAAATTATATTTACTTCGCAGTTTCCCGAAATTGAGATCATGTTATAACAATTAATTCCCAGTGAGCATTTATATGCAAGGCTCTGATCTAAACTTTTTACTTATAGGTACTATTTTATCCTTTTACTGATCTAAGAGTAGATATTGCTGTTGTCCTCATTTTGTAGATGAGAAAACTGAAGCACACGCAAGTTAGATAACTTGTGTAAGGTGACAGCTGGCAGAATGAGGATTGGAACCAGACAGTCTGGTGTTAGTCTCTGATCTTACCCATGGAGTTCTGTTCTTAATTCACTATGTCAGAAACCTCTTTCCGTGGAATTGTAGCTATCTGTAAACAGTTAAATGGACCAAGGATAATACTCTAAAGTTAGTATATTTTGCAAAAATATTTGTTGACGGAAATTATCCTGACTTAACATATTAAAAAATTTGGATGTTCCTAAAGGTCTGTGTGAATTTCGTGCTAAATACCTATCCAAATAGTATGAAATTTAAATGTGTATTTAAAACTATATTGCACATCAAAGCATGAGTTCACTAGAATCTTACAGAGGAAGCAAAAAATTGAAAAGGCTATTATGAAAATCATTTATTTGGGATAGTACTTTTTAATAATTGTTTTACTTGAGCTCTTTTAACAGCGATTTCTTCACACTGAAAAAAAATAACATTTTTTATAAGGTCTAGTGAATTGCTTAACTACATTTAACTAGCATTTCTTAGTGTGTATATTTTAGGTGTATTAAATGTGTCAGTAGAGTGATTATTAATAAGACATCAAATTTTATTTTTTTGTAATGATAAAATTTATGCTTACTGTATGGTTTCTAACATAGAAAAAAATACAAAAAACTGAAGTCATCTGTAATTTGACTATCTAGAAATACTATTAACATTTGGTATAATTCTGGTCTTTTAATAAAATTTCTTCCTGGCATTTATTTATATGTAGAACTTGATGTTAAATTTCATCATTTTTAAAAAAAAATTAGCATGCTTTTCTTGTTAAAATATAAAAGGCTTAGAATAATGATGGTTTTGAGTAATTGAATATCTTACTAATAATTCACTGTGTAAACTTAACTCTTCTGGGCGTCTGTATCTACCTAAAATACAATTGGTCTGGTTATTTTAAGTCTCTTCTAGCTTTAAAATTTTATAATACCAATACTCTGTTCAGTGCCACGGTTCCCTTGGAATTACTCAACGTCAGTAGAATTGCTTTCAACCTTTACATTTCCATGATTTATAGGTTTCTTAGCAGGTAAATAATAGAACCATTTTATATAGAATGTTAAGTTAGGCAGCTTGAGCGTATTTGCATATTAAAGTATGTCTTAGAAGGTGAATTTTTTTAATGAATTGTTGTGTAAAACTTCACTCTCCCATTTTTTTTCTTCTTATTAAATATCATTAAGAATATGGAAACTTTACATGATGTAATAGGAGTTTTACCTTAAAGGATTTTAAACTCTACAGGAAATAATCAGAATGCTAACTTTAAAAATACTGTCAAATAACATGGTAAACATTGTTTAAAAATATGTTACTATCTGTGTGTGTGAGAGAGAGAGATACAGATGAGGCTCTGTTATATAGATGTTTTCTTAAGCATCTGTAAAGATATTCAAGAAAGTACTAACAACTATTTCTTATAAGGGGGTATCGAAATATTGATGGGGGCAGATTAGAGATGGGAGGGAGACTTTAAATCATCTGTGCTCTTTGAACATCTTTTTGATATATAACTACTACTTCAAAAATATCTTAAATATTTTTAAAGATATATCAGCTGTTCAAAAGAAATGGAGTTTGTCTCTTGAAAATATTACTAAAATGACATACATAAGTCCTGGAAAACAAAAAGTTGCCTCTCAACACACACGAAATTTGGAGAAAGGGTCAAATTGGTGTTGCTGAGGATCCACAGCTCTGTGCAGGCAAGAGTCATTGTATAGTCTTGCCATTAGCTTGCTCCACTAGGCTCATTCAACAGGAGCTGAGAGCAAGCCAAGAGGCAGGAGGATGTTGGCCAGGCTGGTTTTCTGGTCATTTAACATGGGCTACAGGCTATAACATTAACTCTAGGTTGTAGTGGTGAAAAAGCCTTCTAAAGTTGAGTTCTGCTATCATGACTTAGCAAGAATTTGGGGTTTGGATCGGCAGGGTTTTTGTAATGATAAAATTTATGCTCACTGTGTGGTTTGTAACATAGAAAAAAGTACAGAAAACTGAAGTCATCTGTAATTTGACTATCTAGAAATGTAGTGTGCATGATAGTTGAGGTAAATAGTGAAATCCTAGAGCACACAACTCTTGGAGCAGCTCCCAAACTATTTCTACAATCAAGAAAGGCACCTTTCCTTCCATGTTGCCTATAGACCTCCCGTTATTTACCTACAGAGTTCTCTGGTGAGTGATCCCATTCAGATGAGAGATGTGGTTTTTCTTTAAGGGAGAGGGGGAGGTTCTACTCATACTAAGTCTTTTATTTATAAATGAGCAAGGTTGGCAAGCCAAATGTGAGAACCTTGCATAATCCTGAAATTCTCCAAGAAGGCTAAAATGTTCTCAAGTTGGTTGTATCCATGCTTCTCATCAGAAGCAGACACAAATACTCTTCAGAGGAAAGCTTTTCTGATTTAGACCTACAGGATTCTTAAAGGTTAAGATCAAGCACATGTGAATTTGTGAAGGATCACAAGCACACAAGTAAGCCAGCATACACGAGAATTGGAAGAAACAATAAGTGAGATATATATGCCCCCAAATTTTACGTTTTAGAATTATCAGACACACAGAATAAAGACTTCAGATGTTAGAACTATGAGAAAATGAATAGTTATCTGAAAAACATAATGTAAAGAAAAAGAATCCTAAAATTGATCAGACAATGAGACCATCAGGAATAATGAAACAAATCTGAAAAAGAATGAAATAGAATTTACAGAAATGAAAATATAGTTGAAATGAGGAACAATAGATGGGTTAGGTATCAGAAGGGAGAATTGATTAGAAGAAGTAAATCAGAATGTTGCACAGAAAAGAACATGGGAATAGATATTATGGTAGAAGTCAAGAGGTGATGATTATTAGATTGAGGTCTAAAATGTCTTATTGGAACTCCAGGTGGAGATAATAAAATTATGTTAAGAAACAAGAGGAATAGAAACTAGAAAGTAAGGTGGTAAAGCAAGTCACAGGTATAAATGGACTGAATACCAGTTAGATTGAATTAATAAAACAAAATCTAGCAGTTTCTAGTGAGTATATTTAAATTGTGAGGCTATGGGGCACCTGGGTGGCTCAGTTGGTTAAGCAGCTGCCTTCTGCTTGGGTCATGATCCCAGGGTCCTGAGATCAAGTCTTGCATCGGGCTCCTTGCTCGGCGGGGAGCCGCCTTCTCCCTCTGCCTCTGCCTGCCATTCTGCCTGCTTCTCTCTGACAAATAAATAAATAAAATCTTAAATTGTAAGGCTAGAGGGGCACCTGGGTGGCTCAGTTGGTTGGGTGTCTGGCTTCAGCTCAGGCCATGATCCCAGGGTCCTGGGATCAAGCCCCCTGTGACATTCCCTGCTCAGTGAAGAATCTGCTTCTCCTTTTCCCTCTGCCCTTCCCCCTGCTTATGTTCTCTCTTTCACATGCTTTCTCTCTCTCTCAGATAAATAAATAAAATCTTTAAAAAGAACTTGTGAGGCTAGGAAGAGATTGAGAAGGGTTTTTTTTGTTGTTTTGACTTCTTTTAAGGAGAGAAGATGATAAAGATATGCCAGTATACACTAAAAAAAAAAAAAAGATATAGCTATATAGTATCAAAGTAGAATTTTCGAGCAGGAAGCATTAGAGTCTACTTAATGATAAAAGTTTCAATCACCAGGAGGATATAATAATTCCTTACTTATTAAAATAGCATCAAAATATAGATTAAAAGTCTGATAAATAAAACTAATATACTAATAATAGTCTGTTTACTATACTTAAAAACTGGTGAAACCACAGGAGAAATTGACAAAGTCATCATCATAATGAGAGATTTTAATGTACCTTGTTCATGGTAAGTTAAATGTGTGAAAAACGTAGATTTGAATAACAAATTGAACTCAGTCAAATGGACAGTTGTAGGACTCTGTGCCCAGTAGTTAGGTACTACATCTTTCGTAAGCATTTAGGAAATATGGGAAAAAATCATAAATTCATATTTAAAAATAAGCCATAGAATTTGAACATAATGCAATTAAGGTTAGAAGTCAGTAATGAAAAGTTAATAAAAATCCACATGAATTTGGAAATTAAGCATAATTCTAAATCATGGTTAAAAAATCATATGAAAATTTTAAAATACTTAAAACTAAACCATAATGGAAATACTAAAGTTTTCTTTCTGTCCCTCTTTCCTTCTTTCTCTTCTTTTTCCCTCTATCATCTATCCCTCTCTTTGTCTGGAACATTCATGAAACTAATCCTGGTCAATGAAGAAAACTTCAGATTTTGAAAGTAGAAAAAGGACAGATGTCATTCTCCAATCCTAATTAAATTAAAAACTATAATAACAAAATCAGAAAACAAATGTTCCTTTTGTGAAATTACGAAACTGAAATACCCTTAATGGGGCTTTGAAATGAAACCTGCAGAAGAGCTAGAGAACAGCAATAATGAAATCACTGCATACTAGAAATTAAATGAGAGCTCAGAACTCCTTGCTCTAAAATCCATTAAAAAAAAAAAGAGGAAGAAAAATGAACCAAGCCTCTAACTCTGTGTTGGAAAGGACAATCAAGTAAGCTGAAAGAAAGTAGAAGGAAGGGGTTAATGAGGTCCTGGAAGTAGAAAACAGAAGGGGCTAACTCCTTGTTAGGGGAGAGCTTGGGGCATTGACATTCTCTTTAGTAATTGAAGATCATGCTATTGATGATTGAGAATGGGGAAGGCTAATGTTATTTTTCTCTTCTTATCTTGTAGGTGGGCAGTAGGGTTAGGAAGTGACTGCTTCTTGATCATTTGCAAGTTTCAGTGTATGTGTATTTTGTCATATATAATCTATTTCTATTGTATTTTTGTCCTTTGAACATACAGACCGACTAGAAAACACCACTTTTCATTAACTTGGAGATAACATAATGGCATGTTTTATGTTTTTCAGATGCATTATGGGAGGGTTTTACTATTTTTTAAAGAGCTCTTAGAAGCTGAAAAAGGCTACATTCTAGAAAAAAAGTTATAAAACATCCATTTGCAGAAATAGAAATAAATGGCTTCTGAACATTTGGAGATACACTCAGCCTCCCTCAGTAATAGAAATGCAGATTAAACCCACACTGTGTTCCTCTTCCACCTCTAATATTGTCACAAATAACAAAGGTTTGTAAGAGCACTCTGGCGCAGCCATGTAGAGGCATTTTCACACACAGCAGCTAGGCAAGCCCATTTATACATTCTTGTAGAGAGCTATCTTAGCAACACCTCAAGATTGCAAAGGCATATTTGTCTTTTGGCCCTGCAGTTCCGAAACTCAAGGACTTTTTACCAGTGCTTTGGAAATATTTCTGCAGAGTTGCTCACTGTAACATTGTAGCAACAAAATATTGAAGACAACCTAAATGTCCACCATTTGGGGATTAATAAAATTTTTGACTCTCCATGCAATGAAATATGTCATGATTTAAAAAAACAGATTAAGCTTTTGCACACTGATGGGGGAACAAGGTCCAAGATATGTTAAGTGAGAAAAGGGGTAGAACAGTGTCTATAGCATGCTACCTACCATTTGTTGGGAGGAAAAGCAGGGTATGGTGGCTAATAACAAAAAGCTATACATGACTTATATAATCTTAAGACGATTCAAGAAACTAATAGTAGTTAACTTGAGCAGGAAAAGGAGGATGGATCAGAGGAGGAACTGGATGATTGGAGGACATGTAGGAAGGAGAATTTTCACTTAAGAATGTTTTATACGTTTTTAATTCTTGTGCTGTGTGAATTTATTATTAAATTCTATGACCTAATGAGTGTGTACCACTATGAAGAATGCTCACGATGTATTAATTATAGGTTAAGATGATGCTTAGTTGTACTGATAGAGACAAAATTAATCCTAAATTTGGCCCTTTAAAAGAGGATCTAAAGAGGCTACCGAAAGAGGACTCCTTTAGTAATGCCTCAGGGCCACTTATCATAAGATCTTAGATTTTTAACTCAAGATGTCATTGATATGCTTAGTCCTTAAAGCTTAAGGTTACCTTATCTAAAGGTCATAGTTTGTATTTTTGGGTTTTTGTTTTGTCTTGTTTGGTTTGGTTTTTTGGGGGGTGGAAGTTACGAGAAAGAGTTTGAATTTTATTCGTGTCCAAATAGCATTCTTTACCTTGATTCATCAGTGGAGAGGGGCATTAGAACTGTAAAGCTTTATACTTGCCCAGTGGGTAAGAGGATTTATAAAAATGAACTGTGAAGCATAAATAGATTTTTTATTGTAGTACAACTTTGGTTTTGTTCCTCTAAAGTGTAGAGTATAATGGAATTGAGAAATGAGGGTTTTAAGTGAAAATTATTTTTGAAATGGAAATATAATTCAGTTTCCTGTGTTCTTTTAAACATAGTGGTGATGCATCCATAAATTATTTGTAATGATTTTCATCTACTTACAGTTTTTATTTAAAATGTATTATTCTCTTTCAGAATCAATATAATCTAGCAAGAGCCCAACAATCCTATAATTCCATTGTACAGATACATGAGAAAAATGGTATGTTTAATTCAATAAGTATTTATTACCATTTATAGAAGTTTTATATAAGATACTATTGATAACTTACCCTGTTTATTTTTGTTTCTGCTCTGATTTCTTAAAGTACTGTTACCACAGTGAAAAAGTTTAACTTGAGGATGCACACATTGTGCTTTATTCAAAAATCTTTGTATCCTAAACTACTTGGCCTGAGAACCTGAGTCAGAGTTAAGATCTTTTAATAGATTAGTGAATGAATCACTTTACTCACTTGAAATGCATGGTATTAGGATAGGAACTGAGTTAGCGGAGTTAAAGGCAATTGTACAGGTGGAGTTCTTGCTGATACTGAGTAAATATAATCAGGATCCTGAACCAGCTGTTTCTGAAACATCTTCAGACCACTTAATGCTTTTTGACAGTCATACACATTTATTTATTCAAGTAAAAATAGTTCTAATTTCAGTATTTATACACTTAAGAGTATTCGAGTTACAAGTTTTAAAAACTTAAAATATCTTTCATAAACTTTATTCTACTTTAAATTTTGCTTGTATTCACAATGCATGTTTTGAGTTGTTGTCGCTAACAGTGAGGTGGATTTGGAATTAGAAGACTGATTTTTCAAGTGCTTTTTTGTGTTACTCACTACCTCTCTGTCTCTGAGCAAGTCCCATTACCTCGCAGCCTCTGTTTCCTCATCTCCAAAAAGGCATATATCTGTTTTGCCAAACTTGTGAAGAAAAAGAATAGTGTTGTATTCTCATGGCACTTTGTAACTAAGTGCTGATAAGAGGTATTGATCATAGCCATGGTAGTGAAACTGATGCTTTTTTGTGCAGAGTAAATAAGTAAGAACTAATTTTCTTTAAGGAGAGTATTTATAGTAAAGTATTCTTTACTAGAAATGTGGTAGCTTGCGAATTCGTATCTGTGCTTTGTGCTCACTTTTATTTTAATCACAAAGAAATCACTTTTTCAGTGACTATTTCTGAAAGAAGAATATTTGAAACAGTTCAGGCTTCTGAAGAAGGAAATGATAAAACCTAAGGGCAAGACTGGGTTTTCATAATAATAATTCACAGCACACTAAATTAGTAGATCCACAGGTACCTGTATACTACTTCATAACCATGTGGATGCTCCACATTTCTTGGTATATTCACACTGTTCCAATGGTAATTTCATGCTAAGCAGTACTTCATTTCATTAGCCTTTCTATAGAGAGCTTAGATTTTTGTTGTCTGGGAAACAATCACATTTTTTCTTCTTTTTTATTAATTTTTTTTGAAGCAAATGTTGTAGTCAGCATTCAAAAACGTTTATGGAAATGCAGTTTAGAAATTGTGGGTGTGTATAAGCTTAGCTTTGGGGAAAGAGTAGTAGATTCAGAATCAGGAAATGGGTTCTAGGTTGGTTTTTACTGCTAACTCTGATCCTAGGCATAGTCACGGCACTTGCTGAAATGACTTCCTCACTGGTGAAATGGTATCATTGCATTACTGACAATCCAGGTTCTTCTTCTTTTACAATGTCAGCATTTTGTTTGGGGGATAGTTATTTTCAGTGATGTTTACTTTTACACAATTGAAATGGAAGATAAAACCTAGCTTGTAGGTTGTTGTTCCATGCTATCATCTTTAGCTAGAAATTCAATTAGTATAGAGATTTATGTTGAAAACTCAAGTACAAGTTATTCATAGAAAATAACTTTACATTGTGCACATATCAAAGTCCTGTATTACCAACCCAAGTGTAAGTTTAATTTTTTAATAGGTTTAAGCAAGAAAAATATGAGTAGAGAAAGTAGCTAACCTTAAATGAAATGCCATTTCTCCTAGCTGACTTAAGGTACTTTAACTTTTTTCCCATTGTGTTTCAGGCTGGTACACTCCTCCAAAGGAAGATGGCTAAATATGTTCACTGCCGTACATTTGGACCAATGTTGCTTTAAAGAAACTCTTTCCAACATGCAGACACAAGCTTTGAGTGCCCCTATACAGCAGTACCGAAGACATTAACTAATAGATATTTTAGTGGATAATCTGTCAATTGACGTCCTGTATGAGTTACAGCCTTTTCATTTTGCTCATTTTAGGTATCTTGGACTGAGCAGTGGGGCCTTTACTGTATTTTTTGTGATAAATACACATACTGGCCACTCATGATCTCCTTTTCTTAAACAATCTGTTAACCAGACAAGTCAGCATCAGGTTACAGAAGTTGTGACCATATGATAACTCTCCCATATTGAGCTCATGTGTTATGAGGACTTGCAATATACTGTTCCATTTAGAGTCAATAAAAGTTTCATTGATGTTTAATATTGGTTTAGAAAATTTAAGGTCTTCTAAATCACAGTAGCTTTTTCAAGTTAAAACCAATTTTTGATATTGCCAAAATAATGACAGGAGGCCTACTCATTAAATTGTTAAACTTTTTTATGGCTAGGTGAACAGATGAATTGTTTCCCGAAGATATGCTCTTAATTGAGCTGTATTGTACTTTTTAGGCAAAGCAAAGCAAGGCTGTGTAAATTAAGTAGTAATTTCCACTGGGGCATCAGAGTCTTGCTGGGCTGAATCTGCTTCTTGTTGGTTCAGTATTTTTTATGAAGAACTGCAGTATAGAGCTTGAAGTTATTTAAAATACTAAATCATTTTATTTTACATTTCCATGTTATTAACGGGATGTTGCAATCATTTTTAAACTAATAAACTTGTAAAGTGATTGGCACAAAGACAGAATCTTTGAGCAAAAGCTGCACAGTGAAGTACAAAAAGTTACCTAATTTGGAAACTCTTAAAATTTTTGCTATAGTCATAACAATGGCTTTTGCATTGAAAGACTAATAGGAACTCTACATATGTTTCTTTCTTTTATAAAACCTGACTCAAATCAGTGTACCTCCATTTTATTGCCTTACCTGGATCAGTCCTGTTTGGTTGGTGATAGATTTTTTTATCTACCCAATTTTGATTTAAAAGTAAATTCTAGTTATTAAGCACTTTTAAAATGAAATCCAGAAGCACATTTTCTGCACAAGTTACAAAATTCAAAAGTGTTTCCTATGCATTTTCTCTAAGTTTCAACTTTGTAAACTACATCGGAGAAACTTGGCACTTCTGCATTATTGTGTGTGTTTAATTTCTTTTTGTTCTATTTTGGTAAAGAGGACAGTAGAAAAATTTTCCGGCATTTTGTTTACTTGGTTACATTTGTATAAAGTTCTGATTGCCAGTTGCTGAGATAGTAAGTGACCAGGCAGAATTCTTTGAGGCATTAAAGTTCCTTAAACCTAAGGCTAAATCTTGAATACATTATTGAATTCTTTAATATCCTGATGGCTAGCAGATTGACAGCTGCACATTTGGCATGCTTTGTTTTTTTGGGTTTTATTTTTCATTGCAGATTTATTTGGCAATGTACAGTAAATTTTGTAAACTTGCATCAAGTTTATGAATAAAGAACCATTTAAAAAATAACTTTGTTACTTTTCCCTCAGAAGAGATAATAGAGGTTACAAACACCTGAAGCCAAGAGGGACTTTTTTAAAAATAGGATTTATATATGGTGGGATGGGGTGAGAAGAGGGTTGAGAGGAACAGAGGCAGATTGATTTAACAAGAGAAAGCTAGAGAACCCAGAAGTGGTGTGCACAGACTTGGTATACTCAGGTTTTCCTCAACCTTTTCCCTCTCCCACTCTCATTCCTTAATATAAATCCAAGTGCTGCTTTCTTCATAGCTGTCCCTAATTCCCTCAGTTATAATAGTCTGCTCCTTCTTTAGTATTCCCATGGCCTCCTTACACACAATTATCAAGTTATCTCACAAGAAGTCCTGAAGTCGGAAAACTCCAGGCCTGGTACATCTGGGCTCTGCTATGCTGCTTTGAGATTTTTCCATGTTGTCTTCATCTTTGGATTTAGTGTTATGTCTGGATGTTGTAACTGTGTTACTCTATCCAGAGGTAGATAATGGTCTTGTCTTTTAGAAGCCTCCCTTGCCTGCCGAAACATATTGCTCTTCACTTTTCCTTGGCTAGAACTGGGACTTGTGTCCACCCCTAAACTAATGGCTGATAAAAAGAATAAATCATTATGATTAGTTTGGACCAGTGGTTCTCAATGTATATTTAGGGAACTCTGGAGACCCCTAGGACACCTCCAGGTGGTTTTATTTAAGGTCAAAATTATTTTCCTAAAGCATTATTTGCCATTTTCACTCTCATTTTCTTACACGTGTACAGTGGACTTTTCCAGAGGCCACACAATGTGATGGTACAACAGAATTCCAAAGCAGATCCAGCTGTCTTCTATTAAGCCAGAAATTAAAGGTTTGCAAAATGTAAAGTGAGGCCACAACTGTTCACCATTGGATGAGGGGCACATAGTTATTTTTTCATGAAAATTTTATTTCGTTAATCTTTGTTAATCTGGATTTACTATTTTATGTGAATTAATATAAAATGTTTTAATTTTTAACATGGCAAATATTAATAGACATAACTCACATACACAAGCTCTTTGGGGTTGTCATTATTTAATGTGAAAGAGTCTTGAGGCCACAATGTTTGAGACTCACTAGTTTAGATCAATTAAGTTTACCTTCAAGAGATGGGGATCTGGGCGCCTGGGTCAATTGAGTGACACCTTTCAGCTCGGGTCATGATCCCAGCGTCCTGGGATCAAGCCCCACATCCCGGACCTTGCTCAGCGGTGAGCCTGCTTCTTCCTCTCCCTCTGCCTGCTGCTCCCCCTGCTTTCTCTCTCTCTCTCTCTCAAATAAATGAAAGTCTTTAAAAAACAAAACAAAACCAAAAAGAGATGGGGATCAAATCTGGGCTTCTTTAGTAAGGAAGCAGCAGGAGAAATGGATATTAAGTAGGGATACAGCAATGTCTGCTGTGCTTACATTCTTTCTATCTGTGGTTCTCAACCTGAGCTCGCATCAGAATCACAGGAAAGCATAAGTCACAGAAAAGTTAAACTCAGACTGTTGGGCCCTGACCCCAGAATCTGATTCACTAGGCCTGGAGTTGAGGACCAAGAAATGTGCCAAAACCCAACAGACAAAATATGCTCAACATTAATCATCAGGGAAATGCAAAATAAAACCACAGTGAGATAATCACCTCATTCCTGTCAGAATGGCTCTATTAAGAGCACAAAAAATGACAAGTGTGTTGGTGAGGATATGGAGAAAATGAAACAATCGTGCACTGTTGGTTGGAATGTAAATTCCTACAACCAGTGTGGAAAACGGTATGGAAGTTCCTCAAAAAGTTAAAAATAGAATTACCATCTGATCTAGTAATTCCACTACTGGGTATTTACACACAAAAAATGTAAACACTAATTTGAAAAGATATGCACCCTTGTTTATTGCAGTCTTTATTCACAATAGCCAGGATAGGGAAGGAACCCAAGTGTCCATTGATGGATAAAGAAGTGGTATTTATGTATAATAGAATATTATTCAGCCAGACAAAAAGAAAACTCTTGCCATTTGCAACAATATGGATGGACCTGGAGGCCATAATGCTAAGTAAGTCTGAAAGACAAGGACTATGTGATTTTTACTCATGTTGGAATTTAAGCAAAAGGAACAAAATTTTTAAAGACTCTTAAATACAGAGAACTGGCGGTTGCCAGAGGTGAGGTGGGGGGAGAGGTGAAATAGGTGATGAGGATTAAAGAGTACATTTATCTTGGTGACCACTAAGTATAGAATTGTTGACTCTTAAGCCTGAAGCCAATATAACAGTTAATTATACTTAAATAATCCTTTTTAAACCAAGAGCTTCTGGGTGGCTCAGTCATTTACCCAGCTGCCTTCAGTTTTGGTCATGATCTCAAGGTCCTGGGATCCAGCTGGAGTCCAGTCCTGCTCCCTGCTTAGCGGGGAGTCTGCTTCTCCCTCTGCCCCTCCCCCGGCTTGTTCGTGCGCGCTCTCTCAAAGAACTTACTTGAAAAAAAAATTTTTTTTTAAGCCCAAACTTAATAATTCCCGGTGACTCTGATGCTACTGTGAGGAACTAGTGCAGTTGGTGCAAGTTTTCACAGCGGTGGTAGGTGGTATTTATGTCGTTTCACAAACAAGGCGTGAGGGCTACCTGGAGTTAACCACATTCACTAGGTGTTGAATATAGGTGGTCATCTTCACACACTTAGCCAGTTATTCTTTTTTTTTTTAAGATTTTATTTATTTACTTCACAGAGGGAGAGAGATCACAAGTAGGCTGAGAGGCAGGCAGAGAGAGAGGAGGAAGCAGGCTCCCCGCTGAGCAGAGCCCGATGTGGGGCTCGATCCCAGGACCCTGAGATCATGACCTGAGCCGAAGGCAGAGGCTTAACCCACTGAGCCACCCAGGCGCCCTCAGCCAGTTATTCTTAAAGGGAGATACTCCCCGTGCAAAAATCGGGCTCACGTTATTAACAGACATTTGTACTGTAAAGACGGACTACCGAGTCTTTTCCTAGAACTCAATCAGAGAAAGCTCTGTACCGACAAGAAATACCGCGTCGCAAGTACAGCGAGGAGTCCAGAAAGAGGATCTATGCCCGCGGGAAGCCTGGAAGATGCCTGGAGGATCAAGGGAAGCAAGCCCATTACCTGGGAGCGCCAGCCCGCCCTCCCCGAGACAGACGCAGGAAACCGCGGGGCCTGGAGTCACGTGGGTGGGTCTCAGCCGCCCAGTCGCCCCCAACCGGCCGGAAGTGGCACGAGCGCGCCTGCTCAGTGCGCGCTGGCTGGGAGGTCTTGGGCCGGCCTCACCGTGCCTTCCGAGTCGGTGTAGTGTTTGCTCGGCGGGTTGGTGAGAAATGGAGGTGGTGGGTGGCTGTGGTGATCGTGGTGGTGGTGATCGCCAAGGCTCCTCGGCGGACCCACAAAGCACCTTTGTGTTGGGTAACCTAGCGGAGGTGGTGGAGCGTGTCCTCACCTTCCTGCCCGCCAAGGCGTTGCTGCGGGTGGCCGGGTGAGGAGAGAGGAGGCGGGAAGCTTACTTCGGGACATGCCTCGGGCTTGCCCTGGCTGGCGGGGCGGGCAGACACCATCGGGACCCACGGCAGCCCCCGGCTCCCTTCTCCTCCCCCGAGGTGGTGCCCCCATCCGCGAGGTACGCCTGCCGTACCCCTGTGCCTGTCTCAGGGACTCTTTCTGCAGGGGCGAGGTGCGCCCTAAGGTTTTCTCCGCCCCTGGTTGTCCCTCCGAATCTGCGCCCCAACACCACCCGCTCTAGGATTTTTGATCCCGCAGGAGTCTCCTGCTGGGCTAATGAGGGTGTCCGTGAGCCCCTGGAGAGGGAAATGAACGTCCTTTCACAGCCCTTTGTGCGTTTGCGCCCCCAGCGTGTGCCGCTTATGGAGGGAGTGTGTTCGTCGAGTGTTGCGGATGCAACGGAGTGTGACTTGGATCTCCGCGGGGTTGGCGGATACTGGCCGTCTGGAGGAGCATTGCTTGGTCCGCGTGGTAGCAGAGGAGCTTGAGGCAAGTAAGAAGGCGTGTGGTGCACAGTTGCGAACTCAGTCTTTCTCTTTTGAATCCCTATTTTGTGTGTGACGGTATTCTTTCTGAATTATGGAACATTTTCTCGTGACGTGAAAAGATTTTATAAACACCCAGGATGTGCCATGATTTATTTGACCGCTCTTCGAATGTTGGGCATTTTGTGTATACAGGTTTTTACTATTATAATAACGCTGTGGAGAACCTCTTTACCTGCTTCCTTTGAAGCAGATATTGTTGTCCCTTTGGCAGGGAAGGCAGCTGGCTTTCTTTTTGCTTAGCGTCACATTAAAAAGCCAGGAACCAATACTTAAACCCAAATATTTCAGCCGCTGGTCCTGTACTCTTTTGTATTGTTCGTCTGGTCCCCCAATTTCAAAAGATGGGCAAAACCTGGGGAGGTAATAACTTGAACTTGGAATCAGAGGGCCAGCTTTGAGCACAGGTGACTGTGTGGCTGTGGTGTCTCATTTGCCACTGGGACAGACCTATTTGAGAGTAAATGATCAATCTGATGTTCTTTCACTTCCTTATAGTTTAGTATGCATTACATACAAACAAGAATATTCTACATCATCACAATGCAGTCATCAGAGTCAGGAAATTCTTATTGATATATTTCTGCCATCCATTCCTCAGAACTCTTTCAGATGTTGCCAGTTGTCCCAATAATGTTCCTCACAACAAAATAATTCAGATTAGAATCTTTTGTTGTTTTTGTCATTTCTTTAAATTTTTTTTTTTAAGATTTTATTTATTTATTTGAGAGAGAGAGTGGGCCAGGGGAGACGGACAAGCAGACTTTGCACTGAGTGCAGAGCTGGACACAGGGCTCAATCTCACCACCTTGAGATCATGACCCGTGAGTGGAAATCAAGAGGTCAAGGCTTATCCGAGCCACCCAGGTGCCCCTGTCATTTCTTTAATTTTTGCTGTGGAACAGTTGGCTTTCACAACTTTGACAAGTATGTAAATTACAGGCCAGTTATTTTGTAGAACGTGTTTCTTGGGTTCAGATTATGTATCTTTGACAGGAATATCACAGAAGTGACGCTGTGCTCTTCTAGTTTCATCCTACCAGGTAGCATATAATTTCCGTTTCTGTCGCATTACTGATGTTAGTACCTTTGGTAATTTGATTAAGGTGGTGTGTGCCAGATGTCACTCCTGTAAAATTACTCTTTTCCACTGTAATTAGTATTTTGTGAGGAGATACTTTGAAATTATGTAAATATCCTGTTTCAGTTCTTTTCATTTATTTCTGTATAGATGCTCAAGTCTCTTACTCTATTCAATGGAGTATAGTCTCTAACTATCAGTATTTATTTTGGTATCCGTATTGTTCCTAGTGTGGCTATTAGGAGCCCCTTCAGCTGGTTTCAGTCTTTTAGAGATGAGTCCATCACTTTTGAGCACCTCCTTGCTTTCTGGCACAAGATGTTCTCAGCTCGTCTTATCTTTTGTCTGCTTTAATCCTGGAATCAGCCATTTCTTTAAAGAGCTCTGGTTCCTTTTAGTGGAGAATGGTATTTCATGGTATTTAAAAGCCAAGATCTGGACAGCTCGTTGCTATTGAAGGGTTTGCTGCTCCAGAGCCCAGCGGAATAGAGCCAAGGACTATATGTGTATGCGCATGTGTGTGTGTATGTATATACACACCTTTACAATTATATTTTTATATATATAGAAATTCATGAGTTTGCACAAGTACATCCAATTCCAGTCCAATGCAGGATTCTTTCCAGTTTTCTTTTCTCTTAGGTAATATTTGTACCTTCCTTTTAGACAGTGAGAAATCTAGCTCTCATCATTCTTAATATGTTTAAATATTAGTCAAATGCCCCATAAGTGACCAATCTTCTGTCTCCACCTTCCTCATTTGGATTTTCTCCTTACTCTGTTTGGGCTTTAGGACTCAGACCCAAAGTGGCCAGTATCCAAAGGCAGTCTTACAGAAAACTTCCTTTGCATTTTGGCTCAAATCCTGCCTAGTCTAGTTCTAGAAGTTGTCGTTTGGAGAATTCAAAATGCAGATGGACTTCCATAAAGCTGTTCTTTGCAGCATCATTTATTATAAGGGAAATTGAAAGTAACCTAATGTTTAGAAATAAAGTCACTTAATGTTACATTAGTGACAAGAAAGAAATGTTCATGTCATAAGTGAAGAAGGCAGATTATGAAATTATATTTAGTATAATCTGAGTTATTGAAAACAAAAAAGAATAGAAAAGAAATAAGCTAAAATGTTAGCAAAAGTTTCCTTTCAGGGTAGAATTGTATGATTTTTTTAAAAAATGTTTTAAATTTGTTTTTGTTTGTTTTTTCCTTTAAATTTTTACCACAGCAGGTATTATTTTTATATAGCTTCAGAAGTTTATACAATATAATGGCTGTTATAGCCAGACAGATTTAGATACAAACTCATCTTTAGTGCATATTTGCTGCCAGTCTCTGAAAAAGTTACCTGATCCCCTGAGCTTCAGGTTCTGTTTCCATAAAATGAAAAGACAATAAGAATTTTCTTCATACTCTTAAAGAGTTGTTCTAAGGACTAAATAATGGAAAGGTAATGCATCTAATATATTACCTGCAGTACCAGAGATAATGATATTTTCAATAAATGAAATTATTCTCTATTATCAGTGTTATTATTAAAATTCATGTAGTAATGCCTTTAAAGAAGTTTATTCATTGTAGTAAATGCTAGTGTAGTTAGACAGAAACATGGAAACCTTGTCCAAATCATGCTGGGTTTTTTTGTGTTTGCCAAATTACCTAGTGGATATGATACTATTATAGCCATAAAGAAAGTTGGTTTAACTTTTTTATTAGAAAAGTTTTAAAGTCCACTAAAAATTTTATAAAATGTCTTGCCATTTGTAACTAACTTGAATGATGGAATGAGGTTGTAGTTGTCTCACATTGTGCTTTAAGAACATTTCCTATTGAGGACTGTCATTGTCACTGCTTCTGATGAGAATTAGGAAGACTGAGCAATTGCTTTTCATTGGGTACCGGGGAAGATAGAATCATAAAACCTCAGGACTAGACTTCCTATCTTGTTGCTCCCTATACCAGATATCACAAACTCAAATGACTCCAAGGTTAGGCAGATGACTAAGTTGGTTTAGAGTAACATCACAGGGAGCCTTAAAGCCATGGCATAACAGGGAGTGCTTGCCTGCATTTAGCATTTAGCTAAATTAGCATTTAGCCGATCAAGAGGAATGCAAAGTATTGTTAAATGTCTAGTTTTGTTTTTTTTTTTAAGATTTTATTTATTTATTTCACAGAGGGAGAGAGATCACAAGGAGGCAGAGAGGCAGGCAGAGAGAGAGAGAGGGGGAAGCAGGCTCCCCGCTGAGCAGGGAGCCCGATGCGGGCCTCGATCCCAGGACCCTGAGATCATGACCTGAGCCGAAAGCAGAGGCTTTAACCCACTGAACCACCCAGGCGCCCAAATGTCTAGTTTTTCAAAAGAATCTGGAAGTCTACATTTTCTGTAAATATTTTGTGGAATTTTAAATAATTGGTAACCAAATTCTTTGAAAATGCTGTGTGGGCCATGGGAACTATATCCATAGATTATCAGCCATGGAGCCACCACAGGGTCATCATTCTGTCTTGGTATATTTTTTGAGTTTGTTATATGGAATCTGCTCTGAAACCTCTTGACATTCCTCCAAATTACAGTGAATTAACTTTTTTTCCCCATTTAATCACATTGAGGCTTTGCTATATGTGAGTACTTCATTCCATTCTGACAGTAAAAATCTTTGAAAATAACCAGCTTAGGAAAAAAAATGTTCATTCTCTTGTTTAATTCAGCCACTTTGTCATTTATCTGTAATGTGACATTTAGTGGAAAACAGAAGTCTGAATAAGCCCAGCTCATAAATGTAGGTAAGGCACAAGTACGAATGACTGAGATATAAAGTATGTCACATATGAGGTCCAGGGTACTGAAGGATTCTAAGAAAAGGTTTTGTAGGGGAGGTGGCATTTTAAGTGGTCTCTTGGGGGAAACAATCTTAAGTACAAAACAAGGAGAGCTGTAGGAGAATCTACAGTAGTGTGTGTGTCTGGATTATAGTAAGCAAAAGGGTCCTTGGAGGGAACTAGATGGTAAGGTAGAAATGAAGACCTGGGCTATTTCATTTGGTAGGCACTGAAAAGTGGAATGATACAGTTTGTATGCCTTCCCTTTGTTGCTGAGGTTTTTCTGTGATTGTGATACCTATTCAGATAAAGCAAGTAGCACCTTTTGCTGGCATTTAATGTTTTTGTCTAAGAGTTTAAGTTATGAAAATGAACTTCTTGAGTGAGGCTGGAATGAGTTTGACTTGAAGAAGAAATAATAGATGCTCAAATGAATGACCTGAAAAGGTAAGAGCATGAGTGAAAAATAAATGGAAAGTGATTGGACTCAGAATGCTAATATTGAGCTAAAGGGAGGGTACACCAACAGCAGTTTGGACCAGGGCAAAACTTTAAGGGACCATGAGAGCACTCATGGATTTGCATGATCTAATTCTGTTTTTGTTTATGTTTTTCTTAGCAGAATGTTCATGTCTTGCCACAGACAGTTCTTTACATGGCTGATTCAGAAACTTTCATTAGTTTGGAAGAGTGTCGTGGCCACAAGAGAGGTAAATATCAAAAGAAAATGTTTGGGGGTTTTTTGTTCCTTATGTACCTCTGGAGTTAAATATTGTCCTAGTCTTGAGAGTGTTTGACTTTCTGAGGCTCTGGGCCTTCTCCCTATAGTATGCATGAATATATTGTCTTTGAAACCTGAGGGGGCCCTTTCTGCTTCAAAGACTGATTTCTAAACCTTGCAGTACAATTAAAACAAATTCTTTAGAAAGATGTCTTTCTCATTTTGAAATACTTTAATCCTCCAGGCACTTTTTATTATTATAACAGGATGTATATATTCGGCTATTGAAGCCTTTTATTGTGTGATGGGGACCCATTTAGGGACCCCAAAGCTATACCGTGCCTTTTTTTTTTTACTCTGCTAAGAGAAGAAGTAGACCAAGTGTACCAGGCTGGGCACACTGAGGCCCAGAGCTAGACCTGGGTTATCACTGTCTAATTTGAATCCAGGTGACTGTTGTTTATGCAATGAAAAAGTCATGCTCTGATATCAGCTAAAAAGAGATAAAACAGCAAGTTAAAATTCTGCTTGCTGCTGCTAAATTTAATATCATCAGGGCAAAAACAGTATATAAACTAAGCAAGAAAAACAAATTGGTGATGCTAAGGGTCAGATTTAGAATTTAAAATGTAAAACAGGCCCCAAATGGGAAAATGTTTTCATCAGAGTTTTTAGGCTTTTTTTTTTTTTTAAGTATGCTCCACATGGGGCTTGAACTCACGACCCTGAGATCCAGACCTGAACTGATATCAGGAGTCGGATGCTTAACCGACTGAGCCACCCAGGTGCCCCATTGACTTTCTTACAAAGCATTCTGGTATAAATGACTTCAGTTTTATTCAGTGTTTGTTTTTTGCCCCCATACAATCAGATTTGACCTAAAATTAATAACATTTAATCATTTTGCTACTGTATTATTACAGCAAGGAAAAGAACTACTATGGAAGCAGCGTTTGCCCTTGAGAAGCTATTCCCAAAACAATGCCAAGTCCTTGGGATTGTGACCCCAGGAATCGTAGGTAAGAGAAAATACCAATTTGATGATTTCCTGCCTTGCATTAATGTGGGGTCCTGTAGATTGGTGAATTACTTGTAGCTTAAAAGCACATTTATATTTTTGGCCATCCAAAATGCCATAAAGTTAGTCATATTTACCATGGTATTATATATGACTTGTATTAGTGTTCTTTAGGTTATTGTGGTTAGTAGTCCCAGTCTCAGGACTATCTATATAAACCAAATGTGATGCATGTCTTTCCAGGGGAGCCATTCATAAGAGGGGAAAGCTTACATTCTCACCTTCTCCAAATTAGAAAGCATTAAGTGAGCATTCTCACTTTGGTCATTTCAACCAGTATTCTCGTTTCTTGTGGGCAGGGGTGAGTTAGAGCTGGGATTAGGAGCTACAGTAGACCTTCCTAGGAAACTTCTGTTTCTCTTCTTGGAGACTATGGTTTGAAGTCTATAGCGTGAAATTATACTCCTTCCCAAGTATGCCGCTGGTGATTTTTTACTGGTTTTTATTATTGTTGATTCTTTTCTATAGCTCATGGGGGAGAGATAACTCTGTTGAGGCATTTGTGGTGCAGTGGTTCAGGTGCCAGGATTAGAATCCCAGCTGTATGTAGTATCTCTCTGTATGACTTTGTGCTACTTAACCTAACTTCAGAGGGCTTTAGTGTCCCCATATGTGAAATGGAGATGATTGATAATCCATCTTTGGAAGGTTATAAAGATGAATTGAGTTAGCACATGAAAAGTAGTCAGAGTAGAGATGTGCAGGAATCAGTGAGTAAATGTTAGCTACTAGGATTTTCTTTATTCCACTCAGTAGTACTCCATAATTGCCATTTTTAATCTTCACTGAGAGACTTTTGATCTGAATTTTAGAGTCTTACACGGTGAAGTACAAAGGATTTCAAGTGTTTACAAATAAATAAGGGTAAATACATGGTTGATAGGGACTATTTCATCTTTCCCTTTATCAGCTCCCCACCCCATACTATTATATCTGCATATCACTACACATTTTATTTCTCACTGGATTAAAAAAATGGTAACAGTAACCCTGTTTTTTTTTTTTTTTCGCTTTTGGATTTTCCTTAAATGAGTGATCCGGGTTTTGCCATTACTAGTTGTTAGCAAATGCTTATATAGAATAGTAGCTTCATCATTTTCTTAGGCCTCCCCACTTCAACCACTTCTGCTTTTTCAAAGCATAATCACATTTCTCCTTTCTAAAATTTCAGCTGGGGGCTGGAGGCAGGAGAGGGAGGGTGGACTTGGGGAGGACCCCATTGTGAGGATGGGAGGTCTACCTTAAGCCTTCCTTTTGTGTTTGCCTTACCCTGAAGGAGTTCTGACTTTGTTCTGAGTTTCCTTATGATCTTGGTGTCAGATTGAGATGCCATTCCCATTCCCTCTTGTGTTTTCTTGGACACACTTAATTGATTTTGGTTTCCCTACAGCTAGGAGCTTTTTTTGAACCAGTTCCACCCATGTCCCAACAACACCCTGACCAAGACGGTTGGATTCCTTTTTCTTAGGCCACAGTTTAGTGATTTTTTTTTTTTAAACAGCCATTGGCTGCTGGCCCATCTTCCTTCTTTAGGTTAAAAAAACTTACGGTTTGAGAAAAATTGTTCATTCTTATATGTGCAGAGGTCATTATCATTCTTTTAAGGTGAACTTTACTTCCAGTGACTTGCACAATTTAATGAGTTTTGATAAATGTATACTCTTGTGTAACCTACATGCCAGTCAAGATAGAGAATCTTTCCATCACCTCAGGAACTTTGTTCATGTCCTTTTCCTGTTGATCTCCTACTGCAAAGGAAACCCCAGTTCTGATTTCTGCGACCATAGATTAGTTTGCCTCTTGTTGAATGTCATATAAATGGAACCATACAGTATATATTCTTTTTATGTCTTGGCTTTTTTAATCAGTATAAATATATTTTTTAATTTTTTTATTATTTGCCCCAGAGATACAGGTCTGTGAATCATCAGGCTTATACCTTTCACAGCACTCACCATAGCACAAACCCTCCCCAGTGTCCACAACCCATCCACCCTATGCCTACCCTCCCACCCCCCAGTAACCCTCAGTTTGTTTTGTGAGATTAAGAGTCTCTTATGGTTTGTCTCCTTCCCCATCCCATCTTGTTTCATTATTTTTCCCTCCCTACCCCCATGAAACCTGCCGTGCCCCTCAAATTCTTCATAACAGAGAGATCATATGATAATTGTCTTTCTCTGATTGACTTATTTCGCTCAGCATAATACCCTCTAGTTCCATCCACATCGTTGAAAATGGCAAGATTTAGTTTCTTTTGATGGCTGTATACTATTCCATTGTGTATATATATATATATATATATATATATATATATATATATATATATATATATATATACCACATTTTTTCTATATATATATATNGTAGCTCTATTTTCAACTTTTTGAGGAATCTCCATACTGTTTTCCAGAGTGGCTGCACCAGCTTGCATTCCCACCAACAGTGTAGGAGTGTTCCCCTTTCTCCGCATCCTGGCCAACATCTGTCATTTCCTGACTTGTTGATTTTAGCCATTCTGACTGGTGTGAGGTGGTATCTCACTGTAGTTTTGATTTATATTTCCCTGACACCGAGTGATGTTGAGCTCAGTATAAATATTTTTAACAACATGTTTTTGACATTATGTTACTATGTGTATCAGTAATTCTTTTAAAAATTATTGAGTATTATTTTGTTATATAAATAGACGTTTTTTTCACTCTTTTTGATGGAGATTTGGATTGTTTCACATTCCTGGCTATCACAAATATCACGATGCTGTTGTGAACATTTTTTTTAAAGATTTTATTTATTTGAAAAAAAAGATTTTATTTATTTGAGAGAGAGAGCGAGCACAAGCCATGGGGAGGGACAAAGGCACAAGCAGACTCCCTGCTGAGCAGGGAGCCCATGGGCTTGGTCCCAGGACCCTGAGATGAAATCAAGAGTCAGCTGCTTAACAGCCTGAGCCACCCAGGCGCCCCATGTTGTGAACATTTTTATGTAAGTCTTCTTGTGGACCTGGTTTTGTTTTTCTTGGAAGAGGTGGAATTGCTGGGTCTTGGGGTTGGTTTATGTTTACCTTTATAAGAAACTGCCACACTGTTTTCCAGAGTCGTTCCATTTTATACTCACCAGTGATGAATGAGGGTTTCAGATGCTCACTGCTACATATCCTCACTAACACTTAGTGTCTTCAAATGAGTCTTCATTTTAGCCATTGTAGTGGGTATGAGGAGGCTTCTTGTGGTGGTTTTAATTTGAATTATTCCAATGATTTTAATTATGTTGAGCATCTTTTCAGGTCTTTTTGGCTATTTGTATATCTGTTTTTGTGAAGTATCCAAGTCTTTCGGTGATTTTTTTTAAATTGGATTGTTTTTATTTTTGAGTTGAAGTTGTTTACATATTCTAATTCAAGACCTTTATAAGTATAAATGTTGTAAATATTTTCTCCCAGTCTGTTGCTCGCTTTCATTCTTGCAGCAGTGTCTTTCATGACCAGTGAACATTTATTTTGGTGAAATCCAGTTTATTTATGTTTTTTCTTTCTTTCTTTTTTTTAAATTTTTTTATTTACTTGACAGAGGGAGAGAGATCACAAGCAGGCAGAGAGGCAGGCAAAGAGAGGGGGAAGCAGGCTCCCCGCTGAGCAGAGAGCCCGATGCGGGCCTCAATCCCAGGACCCTGGGATCATGACCTGAGCCGAAGGCAGAGGCTTTAACCCACTGAGCCACCCAGGCGCCCTATTTATGTTTTTTCTTTTCTGGTGAATGTTTTTTATGTCCTCTCCAAGAAATCTTTGCCTATCTCAGAGTCACAAAGATATTCTCTTATGTCTTTTTCTCTAGGCTGTGTGGTTTTAGCCCTTATATTTAGTTCTGTGACCTAACTTGAATTCATCTTTGTGTATGGCATAAGGTAGGGTTCAAGGTTTTTTGTTGTTGTTTTTCATATGTTTATCCAATTATTTCATCACCCTTTGTTGAAGATTTTTCTTTCCTCTAATTGCCTTGGCACCTTTGTCAAAAATAATTGCATGTTTGTGGGTCTGTTCTGTATCTAATTCTGTTCCATTGATATATTTGCCTATCCTTAAGCCAATGCCATATTACTGTAGGTCCTGATACTCTTTTTAAAGATTGATTAGTGTAGGTGTTGATGTTCTTTTTAAAAATTGTTTTGGCTATCTAGGTTCTTTGCATTTCCACATATATTTTAGAATCAACCTATCCATTTCTCCTTTTTTAAAAAAATTCTGTGATAAAAGTACTTTGTGTGTATGTGTGCATATATATCTGAGTGTCTATGTACATATATATATATATATACACATATATACATACTTTATACAATTGTCAGTATTTTTAGGATAACTTTTTAAAAGTAGAATTGCTCTGATATATTTTTTTACCCCCCTTCTTTTTTCGAAAAACTTCAACAAATCTTCAAAGTTGAAGAATGATAGTACAGTAAACATCAATTTTCCCTTTCTAGATTCACCAGTTTAAAAAACTTTGCAGTAGTTGCTTTTTTTCTGTTTGTAAAAACATTTCTTTTTGAACCATTTGGAAATAGATTGCAGACGTCATTACACTGTCCCTAAAATTTCAAAGCTGAGAAACTTTTACTCAACTTTTAACTTGATTATCTTGGTTACCCAAACTGTAGTTATCTAGGTGGGGCTAGATATATATCAAATGAAGTGTTACCAAATGAAACTTCATTTTTTATTAAATCTGTTCATGAGGGGCACCTGGGTGGCTCAGTTGGTAGGCATCTGCCTTTGGCTCAGGTCATGATCTCAGAGTCCTGGGAACTGAGCCCTGCATAGGCCTCTCTGCTCAGCAGGGAGCCTGCTTTCCCCTCTCTCTGCCTGCCTTGCTGCCTACTTGTGATCGCTCGCTCTCTCTCTCTGTCAAATAAATAAATAAAATCTTAAAAAAAAAAAATAAATCTGTTCATGAAACTGTTTAACTTTTTTCCTAGTGACTCCAATGGGATCAGTTAACAATCGACCTCAGGAAATAGAAATTGGAGAGTCTGGTTTTGCTCTATTATTCCCTCAAATTGAAGGAATAAAAATACAACCCTTTCATTTTATTAAGGACCCAAAGAATTTAACACTAGAAAGGCATCAACTCACCGAAGTAGGTAAGTCACTGTTATTTACCATTAATTGCCCAATTTGTTGATTGATTTTGTTTGTTCCTTTGAGAGAGTCTAAATTAAGTATGCAGGTTACTAGAGATGTGCCTAATTCAGACTAGTGAAAAGCAGAGGCTACTGCAATACATTCTTGGTAAAATTGATTTACTTATTTTTATTTATTTATTTACTTTTGATAGGTTCAGCAATTTTTTTTTACTTTTTTATTTTAAAAAGAATTTTTAACTTAATTTTTAAATTATTTTACTTATGTTTAAGCCTGAGAGAACCAGAGATGAAAAATTTTCCAAAAATACTCTTGATAATAAATGTATTTGTATTTAATTCCTAATTTTAAAGCACTTCTTTCTCTTTGAATAATCATTTGCCCTATTTTTGTTTTCTGAAAAGTTTTAAAAAGCATTTTTTTTACATTAATGAAAGGCATTTATTGTGAAAAAAATTTTAAAAGATAGAGGTTAGTTCTATGTTAACTAATTAGAAGGGTGGGATTAGGTATAGTGAACTTGATATGTTTTTGAAAAGCTGTAAGTTAAGGCAGTCTTTTTTTTTTTTTTTAATTTTATTTTTATTATTTGCCCAAGGGGTACAGGTCTGTGAATCATCAGGCTTACATCTTTCACAGCATTCACCAAAGCACAAACCCTCCCCAATGTCCATAACCCATCCACCGTATCCCTACCCTCCCACCCCCCAGTAACTAAGGCAGTCTATTAAACACGGATTGACTAGGACATGTCAGAGGAAGCTTGGCCTGAGTAGACAGGTTATGAGAGGCAATTTTGAAAGGGTAAAGGGTCACTTTAATTTCCCGGATCTGATGAGAAATCGTAATTTAATATAGTAAGCAACAAAGCAGTTACTCAAGCAGAACAGTGTTAAGGCTTTTTGTCTACATCTACAAATGAACTGATTGGTGTTAACTCATTAAAAAAATCTCTGTTGGCATAAAAAATATTCAGTGGTGACCTGTTTATGCATCAGTCAGCCAGCCTTTAGAGATAAGCCTCCATTATTTCAAATGGCACTGAATCCATCAGGAGTAAAAAATTATGTAGCAGCAGAGGGGAAATTTGATTGGTTTACTGATGAGAAAAAAAAAAGGAGTCTACACATTGAGACTGACTTATATAACTGTCCTTTACAATGCAAAAGGAAGACTTAAAGTGGTTGGGGGGATGGGAGGAAAAGCACAGAAGGAGGAGGCATTGGCTGCAAAGATCACCAGCTGGCAGCAGCAGGCCTCCATAACATGGAAGAGAGTTGTCAGGTACAGATATAGGTAAAGCACGGGAAGTTTCAACCACTAGTCTGGGGTAAGGCAGGATACTCTAGCCGGGGTGCCCGGGTGGCTCAGTGGGTGAAAGCCTCTGCTTTCGGCTCAGGTCATGATCTCAGCGTCCTGGGATCGAGGCCCGCATCGGGCTCTCTGCTCAGCAGGGAGCCTGCTTCCTCCTCTCCCTGTCTCTGCCTGCCTCTCTGCCTACTTGCAATCTCTCTCTCTGTGTCAAATAAATAAATAAAATCTTAAAAAAAAATGCATTCTGCATTCTTGTAATGCAGCCTCTAAGCCCTAAGCCTCTGTTTCCCATCTATAGAGTGGAAATAACTAATTTACAGAGTTGTAAGGATTAGGTGAAATGACTTATGTAAGCAAAATACCTTGCTCTGTAGATGGTAGGCTAACGTTGGCCTCTGTACCTTAGGGAGGCTTTGTAGTGGGTCACAGTGATCCATCTGCAGTGTGGCCTTGTGGTATGTGGAAGAATAGATTTGGGTGGGGGTGCTCAGGAAAAGGACATTCAGTGAAAGGGCAGCAAAGGTCTCAGGTATTCTTAACCCATTCAGAAGCATTATGTCAAAGGAACATGCATATCAATGATAATTAATACTGAGGCATTTTAAACTGGGTCCTCAGTTCCATGCTATTTCTAATCCTCATGGCGGCTTTGCTGGTTAGAAATTGTCACGGGGTATTGTCGGTGAGGAAACTAAACTCTTACAAGAGTAGAGAGCAAAGGCTCTTAGACTACGTGGTACATAAACAGAAGGCCAGAGTTACCGGTGTTGATAAAGCAACCCAATATCAAGTATGCCAAACATCCTCTAAGGAAAACTTCAGATTGTGCAGTTTAAGCTGACCTGATGTTAACTACAAAGGCAGAAAGAATTTTAGGAGCAAATGTGGCTATATAACCAAACCAGAGAGACTTTGTCGTGTTATAATGAGATTTTTTGGAAGGCTGGCTCAAGTTAACAGTGCTTAGCAAACCAGAGCTCTCTTTGGTGGTTAGAAATTTGTGGGTCTGAAACTCAAGAGGGAGTGGAGGTCAGTGTTTTCGGTTTGAGGCAGCCATTTGCAGATAGCCTGGCAGGCTGTCTGCAAAGAGTATCCAAGACGGCTTATTACAGATTTTGGAAAATATTCTAGCAGCAAATTTAGAACAAGGAAGGAAGGAAGAGATACAATTTCATGCTGTTCATTGGATTCATGGTGGAGAAATATACGTTAATTTCATTCAGCTTACTGAAAGGTCCCATAGGGTTAGAAAAAATAATTGGATGCAGATTCTGTCTTAGTGCTATTCCAGAAGGGTGTGACATACATACATAATTATAACCCAAGTGAGAAAGTGAGGTGGGCCTCTATAAAAGAGGTCTGGATAGATTGCTATAAGGATTGCCAGTGGGCAGGAGAATGAGGAGGCTTTGTGGGGCAAGTAGCATTTATGGCTTTGAAGGATGGGAAACATGAAAGATAAGAGTGGTAACAAGATAGGCTAAATGATGAGCAGAAACCTAGACACAGAGCCAGGTAATGAGAGCACATAAGGGAAATGGTAAGCATTTCACTTTTGTAAGGAAAGCATGGGGCACAGTGAGGCCAGGCTAGGGAGTGTGGTCAGTAAATGGCAACTTTTAACCAGAAATGTTCTTTTAGTAGCAAATGTGACCCTCCAGAGTAGGGAGATACTGCAGGCAGGGAGACTAGTTAGATCCCCGTTTGAGTCCAGGCAAGAAATAATACCAGAGCATGAAGGGCTGGAAATTGATTGGAGAAAATTAGCAGATGATTAGGTATGAAAGAGAAGGGAGACTGGGTGACTCAGTGATAACTTTGGGTTTCGTACTTAAGAGTGTGAGGTACTGATGGTACAGAGAAGAGAAATCAAGAACACTGAGGCAGAAGGAGCAGGATTGGGAAAAATCAGACTCCATTAGACAGATTTGTTTGGCCTTTAATTTAGTGCTCTTGCCGAAGGTCATATTGCCAGGTGTGTGTGCTCTCTCTTTTGTTCAGAAATGAGGGTGGTACCTCCCGGGCACATACTCTCTCCTCTGTCCCACAACACCTTGGGCATGGTGATGAAGGTCCTGATCAAAGCACTGCTTGAAGCTAGAAGCCTAGTTTTGTCATTTTACAAGAAAGAGGCAAAATCTTGAGCAGAATAAAGCATCCATTTTATGATAAAATAGTTACTAGATTTGTAAAACCTTGTTTGCATTATAGAGCTAAGTATAGGAATCACAAAACTGAAGGGAAAAGCAGCCACGTGTTTATTCTGCTGTGTGAACTGTTCTTATTGGCATCCTTTCCAGAACTGTTTGCTGTCAACAATTTTGGCTAATTCCAAGACATCCTTTTTGTCCTGTTGACGGTATTGCGGAAATTAAAGCTCTGCTTAGATTGGGGTGATAATCTCTGTTCTTTCACATACTACTGGACATCCAGATTTCCTGTATTCTGAATTTGGGTCATTATCTTTTATGTGCTCAAGAAGATGGAGGAATCTGAGGTGGGCAATGGTTGGAGGCTATGCATGGGATCTGCCTTTGCCACAGAGTCCTGGCCTGCATTCCTACACCAAATACTTGGTATAGACAACTCTTCTGTGTTCTGTAACATTGGAAAGCCCCCTGTTCATGATAGTATCCCACAGGGGTCAACAGACTTTTTCTGTAAAGGGCCAGATAGTAAATTAGGTTTTGCCAGGCTTACAGTCTCAGTTGCATCTGTCAGCTATGCCATTGGAGTGCAAGGCAGCTATAGACAATACATAAACAAATGGCTGGGTTCCAGTAAAACTTTTTTTACAAAAATGCAGTGGGGGGTCAGATTTGGTGCATGGGCTGTAGTTTGTCTTTCCCTGCCTTACAGTGCTTGGCCACAGTGATTAGAAGATCTGTGAAGGCCTGCAGTAAACAACGAAGTGGCTCAGTTCACCCATGAAATTGGCAGTACCTCTGAGGGCAGGGACCTTGCATTTGAGAATTCTAGTTCTTTTAGACCTTTTGTATAAGGGATGTCATAGTCTGACCCAGGATCATTTATTTATATATATATAAATATATATATATAAATTTCATATACACAGAGTCTTTCATTCTTTTTGAACTTACCAAAAATGGCACATTTTTAAAATGAGGCATAGGTTGTTCTAAGGTCTATGCATTCTAAGGACTGTATTAAAAATAGTCTCAGGTGGTGGGGGCAGCCGGGTGGCTTAGTTAAGCGTCTGCCTTTGGCTCAGGTCATGATCCCGCAGTCCTGGGATCACCCTGTGTGGGCCTCCCACTGTCTGCTTCTCCCTCTCCCCCCAACTCATGTTCTCTCTCTCTCATAAAAATAAAATCTTAAAAAAAAAGTCTCGCATGAAAAAAAAATATGGATGGGCAAGCACTTAATTCTTGAGAAGGGCTGAAACACCTCACCAAAGCTTCAGAAAAAGCCATTCTTTGTTCATTTAGAAACTGTTTGCATGCATACCATGTGCCAGTCACTGTATGTGTGGGATTCTAGAAATACACTGTTAAGTTCCTGCCTTCTGGAGCTTCCAGTCTACCAGAACAGACCGATTTTGAATAAAGTACCACAGATGTGAAATATATACCAAGTAAAAGCACAGAAGTGCTAGAAAAGATATAACCATGGAACTTAAAAAATCTAGTGTGGAGTGTTGGGAAAGTGACATTTGGTCAGGGCCCTAAGAATAAGTGAACTAGAGTGGGGAGGGATCCCTCAGATGGGTAGGAGTATCATAGGTGGTCTTTACCTTCTTTCTAGGTTACTGACAAAAATAGAGCAATATAGCCTAAGATCAAGGAAAGGAAATAGAAAGGGCCTGGTAATGCACCTTCAGGATTGAATTGCTGTGGATTCATGTGTTTATTTGTGAAACAAAGAAGTCTAGTGTGTCTGGAGAAGGGGATAGCAAGGAGTGGGGAGTGTGATGTGAGTTGAAGCTACAGAGGCAAGTTGGGGCCACGTCATGCCCATAAAAACATAGTAAGGATTTTACATATTTAAGGGCAGTGGGAAGCCGGGATTCTAAATAAAAGAGTGACAGAATCAGATAGGTCTTTTTATAATACCCCCTCTGGCTGTGGTGTGGCCATCAGTTTGGAGGAATATGAGAGCAGATGTAGGAAAAACAGGAAGATGTTGTAGTGGTTAAGGCAAGAGTTGATGGCAGGTGGAGGTAAAGAAGCAGATGGATTCAGGACAAAGTTTTGAGGTGGAATCAACAGGATGTGGTGACTGATTAAAATGTTGGGTTTTGAGAATGAGGGGAGTGGCCTACATGTCACCCAGGTTTCTGGCCTGCACAGTTGCACAGTAGCATCTCCTGAGGGAAGGGAGACAGACTAGATTGGATATGTTGAATTTGAGTTGGGGACACTGATTAGCCAGTTGATTGTATAGTTGTAGAGTTCAGGAGAGTGTTCAGAACTAAACATATAAATTTGGGAGTCACTAGGTAATTAATGGTAATTGAAGCAAATAGGAACCAGCTCAGTAATGGGAGGAGCAAGAGGAGAGAAGAGGGAAGCTCAGCAGTTTCTGTTGCTTTTCTAGGGTTGACTAGTGATATAACACTCTAACTGAACTCGAGAGGTTCACTGGTTGGGGTGCGTTCTGTTGAACACAACCCAAAGAAGTGTTGACAGCAAGGAACTTTTTATTACTTGTTACAAGTAGCTCCCCAAACAGTGGCTCCCTGTGGGTTGGTACAGGAAGGTTTTATTCAGTGTACTGGGGGGGGGGGGTGAGGCTTGCATATACAATGAGGAACTTAAACATTCTGTTACTTTTTGGCATTTTGGTTCAGTTGCACATGCCTAGCATGTCAGCATGCTATGCATACATCTTATGTTCAAAAAATGGCAGAAAAATGCCCATAGGAGGAGATCTTAAAATTACAATGAGCTAAAGTTAACTTCAGGACAAGTTGGGGGCTCCTGCACTGGTCTTCAGCTTCAGTTCAGCTCAAACTGGCTTACTAAAGGTCAACACCTGCCCGGTGTCTCCTTGGGGAGAATTGCTGGTTCTGCAGAACAGAACACATGATCTTCCTCGCTTTTGTCCCTTCCTCTTCCCTCCTGCTGATAGCTTTCCTCTAAGTAACTTCCTATTGAATCCTAGCTAATATTACCATGATGTCCTCTCTTGTGCTATGTTGAAGATTTTATTAAGACTCCTCAGTGAGGAAGTTGTTCAGCAGTTTCCTAACTTTTCTTTGAAACAGTTCATTTCTAAATAAAATTTTACATGAGGTACCAACATAAAATAAAGCAAATAGAGTGGAGCTGCTTGCGTTGAAGGGAGGATGGAATGTCTACAACTGTGACTGCTTCACTTTTCTGTCTCCCCGTGGGCACCTTTGAACCCAGTGGAGCATATTGTAATAAAGGGAGGAGTCTCCCACCTTAAGATGGTCTGCATTTCCTTCCCAAAGCCTTCAAGTTCTTCAGTAAAGTGGGTCTAAGCATGAAAGCAGTACCTGGCAGCCTATAACCCCCATTCTTCTACAGACAGAAGAGCTGGAGAAGGCAGCCTTGGGACTGCTGATTGCTTTTCCATGAGCTTGAGCTTAAGAACCAGGGCTTTATTTCCTCCCTGGAGAACACTTGAGGTGGATAACTAGTACATCACACACTGCCTCACACCTGTGATTCTTTGTCTTTTACAGACATGACCTTCTGACACTCTTGGGCAAAACTCAATCTCTAAGAGTGCCCCTGAGACACTCTGAAACTCTAGGTTTCAGTTTTATTTATAGATACTGACATTAAAAAAGATCTTCCACTGATTTTTACAATTTAGGTGTACCCCGTGTAAGATTTGATCATGGTATTGTTAGCTGAATCTTCTCCCATTCTGACAGTTGTCTTTTGGTTTTGTTGGCTGTTTTCTTTGCTGTGCAAAATTTTTGATCTTGATGAAGTCCCAATAGTTTATTTTTGCCCTTGTTTCCCTTGTTTTTGATGATGTTCCTAGGAAGAAGCTGCTGTGGATGAGGTCGAAGATGTCGCTGCCTGTGTTCTCCTTTAGGATTTTGATGGATTCCTGTCTCACATTTAGGCCTTTCATGCATTTTGAGTCTGTCTTGTGTATGGTGAGAGGAACTGGGCCAGTTTCATTGTTCTGCGTGTGGCTGTTCAATTTTCCCAGCACCATTTGTTGAAGAGACTGTCTTTTTTTCCAGTGGACAGTCTTTCCTCCTTTGTCGATTAGTTGACCATCTAGTTGAGAGTCCATTTCTGGTCTCTCTGTTCTGTTCCACAGATCTGTGTATCTGTTTTTGTGCCAAAACCATACTGTCTTGATGATTACACCTTTGTAATACAGCTTGAAGTCCAGAATTGTGGTGCCACCAGCTTTGGGTTTTTTTCAACATACCTCTGGCTATTCGGGTTCTTTTCTGGTTCCATACAAATTTTGGGATGATTTGTTCCATTTCTGTGAAAAAAGTTGATGGTATTTTGATAGGGATTGCATTGAATGTGTAGATTGCTCTAGTAGCATAGACATTTTCACAATATTTGTTTTCCAATCCATGAGCACGGAACGTTTTTCCACTTCTTTTTGTCTTAATTTCTTTCATGAGTATTCATTCTATAGTTTTCTCAGTACAGAATCGTTGCCGCTTTAGTTAGGTTTATTCCTATATATCTTCTGGGTTTTGGTACAATTGTAAATGGGATCGACTCCTTAATTTCTCTTTCTTCTGTCTCATTGTTGGTGTATAGACATGCAGCTGATTTCTGCACATTGATTTTATATCCTGCCACTTTGCTGAATTCCTGTATGGGTTCTAGCAATTTTGATAGGGAATCTTTTGGGTTTTCCACATCAAGTAGCATATCATTTGCAAAGAGTGAGAGTTTGACTTCTTCTTTGCCGATTTGGATGCCTTTTATTTCATTTTGTTGTCTGATTGCTGAGGCTGGGACTTCTAGTATTATGTTGAACAGCAGTGGTGATGGTGGACATCTCTGCCGTGTTCCTGACCTTAGGGGAAAAGCTCTCAGTTTTTCCCCATTGAGAATGATATTTGCTGTGGGTTTTTCGTAGATGGCTTTGATGATATTGAGGTATGTATCCTCTATCCCTACACTGCCAAGAGTTTTAATCAAGAAAGGATGCTATACTTTGTCAAATGCTTTTTCTGGATCAGTTGAGAGGATCCTATGGTTCTTGTCCTTTCTTTTATTAATGTGGTGTATCACATTGATTGATTTGCAGATGTTGAGCCACCCTTGCAGCCCAGGAATAAATCCCACTTGGTCATGGCAAATGATCCTTTTAATGTACTGTTGGATCCCATTGGCTAGTATCTTGGTGAGAATTTTGGCA
Organism: Ailurus styani; assembly: GCA_002007465.1. Classification (NCBI taxonomy): domain Eukaryota; kingdom Metazoa; phylum Chordata; class Mammalia; order Carnivora; family Ailuridae; genus Ailurus; species Ailurus styani. The sequence goes on from LNAC01001464.1 coordinate 39,195, forward strand.
TCCGTGTTCATCAGGGATATTGGTGGGGTCTTTGTCTACTTTGGGGATCAGGGTAATACTGGCCTCATAGAGTCTGGAAGCTTTCCTTCTGTTTCTGTTTTTTGGAACAGTTTCAGAAGAATAGGTAATTCTTTGTTAAATGTTTGGTAGAATTCCCCTGGGAAGCGATCTGGCACAGGGCTCTTGTTTGTTGCGAGATTTTTTATTACTGCTTCATTTCCTTGCTGGTTATGGGTGTGTTCAGGTTTTCTGTTTCTTCCGGTTCAGTCTGGTAGTTTATATGTCTCTAGGAATGCATCCATTTCTTCCAGATTGCCTAATTTGTTGATATATTGTTGCTCATAATAGGTTCTTATAATTGTTTGTATTTCTTTGGTGTTGGTTGTGATCTCTCCTCTTTCATTCATGATTTTATGTATTTGGGTCCTTTCTCTTTTCCTTTTGATAAGTCTGGTCAAGGGTTAACCAATCTTATTATTCTTTCAAAGAACCAGCTCCTAGTTTTGTTGATCTGTTCTACTGTTCTTATGGTTTCTATTTCATTGATTTCTGCTCTGATCTTTATTTTTTCTCTCCTCCTGATGGGTTTAGACTTTCTTTGCTGTTCTTTCTCCAGCTCCTTTAGGTGTAGGGTTAGGTTGTGTATTTGAGACCTTTCTTGTTTCTTGAGAAAGGCTTGTGTTGCTATATACTTTCCTCTCAGAACTGCCTTTGTTGGGTCCCAAAGTCTTTGAACAGTTGTGTTTTCATTTTCATTTGTTTCCATGAATTTCTTAAATTTTTCTTTAATTTCCTGGCTGACCCATTCATTCTTTAGTAGGTTGCTCTTTAACCTCTATGTATTGGTGTTCTTTCCAACTTTCCTCTTGTGATTGAGCTCCAGTTTCAAAACACTGTGGTCCAAAAATACACAGGGAATGATCCCAGTCTTCTGGTACTGGTTGAGACCCGATTTGTGACCCAGGATGTGATCTCTTCTGGACACTGTTCCATGTGCACTAGAGAAGAATGTGTATTCTGTAGCTTTGGTTTGGAATGTTTTGAATATATCTGTGAGGTCCATCTGGTCCAGTGTGTCATTTAAAGCCTTATTTCATTGTCGATCTTTTGCTTAGATGATCTGTCCATTGAGGTGAGGGGGGTGTTAAAGTCCCCTACTTTTACTGTATTATTGTCCATGTGTTTCTTTGATTTTGTTATTAATTGGCATATATACTTGGCTGCTCCCATGTTAGGGGGCATAAGTATTTGCAATTGTTCTTCTTTTTGGATAGACCCTTTTTGTATGATCTAGTGTCCTTCCCCATCTCTTATTACAGTCTTTGGTTTAAAATTCGTCTGATATAAGGCTTGCCACCCCAGCTTTCTTTTGATGTCCATTAGCATGGTGAACGGTTTCCCATACTCTCACTTTGAATCTGGAAGTCTTTGGGTCTAACATGAGTGTCTTGCAGACAGCATATTGATGGGTCTTGCTTTTTTATCCAATCTGATACCCTGTGTCTTTTGATTGGAGCATTTAGGCCATTTACATTCAGGGTAACTATTGAAAGATAGGAATTTAATGCCATTGTGTTGCCTGTAAGGTGACCGTTTACTGTACATGGTCTCTGTTCCTTTCTGGTCTGTGGAATTTTGGGGCTCTCACTTTGCTCAGAGGACGACCCCTTTCAGTGTTTTTTGTCGGGCTGGTTTGGTGATTCGCAAATTCTTTAGTTTCTATTTGTCCTGGAAGCGTTTTATCTCTCCTTTTATTTTCAATGACAGCCTACCTGGATAAAGTATTCTTGGCTGCATGTTTTGCTCATTTAGTACCCTGAATATATCATGCCAGTCCTTTCTAACCTGTGAGGTCTCTCTGGATAGGTCTGCTTCCAATCTAATGTTTCTACCATTGTAGGTAACAGACCTCTTGTCCCGAGTTGCTTTCAGGATTTTCTCTTTGTCTCTGAGATTTGTAAGTTTTACTATTGGATGTCGGGGTGTTGACGTATTTTTATTGATTCTGACGGGAGGGTTCCCTGTGCCTCCTGGATTTTGATGCCTTTTCCCTTCCCCAGAGTAGGGAAGTTCACTACTATAATTTGCTCTGGTATACCTCCTGCCCCTCTCTTTCTTCATCTTCTGGGATCTCAATTATTCTAATATTGTTTTGCCTTATGGTATCACTTATGCCTCGAATTCTTCCCTTGTGATCCAGTAGTTGTTTATATGGCTTTTCCTCAGCTTCTTGATTCTCCATCATTTGGTCTTCTGTATCACTAATTCTCTCTTCTGCCTCATTTAGCCTAGCAATTAGAGCCTCCATTTTCGATTCCACCTCATTAATAACCTTTTTGATTTCTACTTGGTTAGATTTTAGTTCTCCAGAAAGGGATTCTCTGCTGTCCTGTCTGGTTTTTTCCAAGCCCAGCTAGTATCTTAATAATCCTCATTCTGAGCTCTAGTTCCAACATCTTACTAACGTAAGATGTATTCCTATGTATTAATATATATAGTACTATACTATTATATAGTACTATTACATGTATAGTAATATAGTATTACATAGTATTATAGTATATAATGTGTATATGTTACTATATATGTTACTATATATGCAACGTGGATTACTTACTAATATAATCTGTATTAATTAGGTCCCTGGCAGTCGGTACTGCCTCTTGTTCTATTTTTTGAGGTGAGTTTTTCTGTTTTGTAATATGGTTGAAGAACAGATGAGCAAGAGAACAAAATGCTAAAAGGGTAACAACGACCCCAGAGAAATATAGACTAAAGAAATCAGATGAAACCTGCAACTGGGACAGGGAGGAAGAGAAAAAAAGGAACATCATCAAGCTGGTTGAATAGAACAGAGCCATACACTAGATTTTGGGTCTAATTTGGTCTGACAGAAGAATCTATATCCCAAAATTTTAAAGAAAGAAAAACTTCTATATATATACAAAAATAAGGTTAAATACAGTGAAGGGATGGAATATGACTGTAGCAATGAAAATTTAAAAATATTTTTGAAAAACGAATTGATAAGAAGTTGGTTGAAAAAGGAAAGAAGAATAATTCCCAAAAAATTTTAAAAAGAAAGAAAATTTTAAAAGTTAAGGTTGAAAGACTGAAAAATCATGGGGAAAAAGCCATAATTCTATGTACTGTATTCCCCTAGAGCTGGAGTTTTACAGTTCTCGATGATGGGTAAACTTGGTCTTGACTGGATGTTCTTACTGATTTTCTAGGGTAAGGGCCTGTTGCAGTGATTCTCAAATGTCTTTGCCCCATGCAGAATTGCACCACCCTTGCCAGGGGCCAGGCTAAGTAATCTGCTTGGGTTTTCTCTCTCTGGCTTTCCTTCCCTGAAAGATTTCCTTGCAGCTTTAGGACAAAAATGAAAATGGTGGCCTTCCAGTCTCCGGCCCTGGAGGAGCTGAGAGCTTGGAACCCACTCCTCTGTGTGCCCTCAGAGAAAAGCAGTCAATCACACCTGTCTCACCTGTCTCCCCGGTCTTTGGCCACTCTCCATGCTCACCCAGCAGATTCCTGCGGCGGTGTTCCTGTGCCGCTCCTCCCGGGGAAGGAAGGGGAGTGTCCCCAGATCTGTATTTTGTTGAGTCCCTGCTCAAAGAGCAGTGGCCCGACTGTGCCACGGATCACGGTTTATGTCATCCCTAAGCAAGGAGCTCACTCGTGGGCTCATTCTTTGTAGCTGGCTTCCCCACTCTGATACTTGGGAGCTCTGTCCCACTCAGGCACCCTGGTCTTTCTGTGACCCCAAAGGTCCTGAGACCACATTGTCCCAGCAAGGGTTCCATCCCCCTGCCCCCTGCTTAGCCACCAGAGCAGACTTCTAACAGTTCCAGTTTTGTCCTATGCTGCTCTATCACTTGCTGGGAGCCGGCTGATGGAGGCTCCCTACCCCCACAGTCTTTCTTCCCAAATATTGCCTCAGATTCACTTCTCCACACCTTCTACCCGGTAGAAAGTGGTCAGTTTTCTGTTCATAGAGTTGCTACTATTGCTTTCTTCATTCTTCAGTTGACTTTGTAGGTGTTCAGAGTGGTTTGATAGCTATCTAGCTGAATTCCTGGGACCAGAGGAAATTCCAGGGACTCTATCAAAGGACTAAGTTCTTAAATTATATGGAGATTTCATATAGCATCTTGAGGGAGGCACCTGCAGTGATCAGATGCAAAGCAGAGAAAAATGGTGCTAAAACCTAACTGATGGTACTTACTGTTTTTAGACACTGCCCAGCCCATGAACGAATCTTAAGTGACAGGGAGGTGGTGATGTTCTGTTATGCTTTCTTGTCCTTGTGGTAAACTTCATTTAGATATGGGAACAGAGGGCAGAAAACTCAGACTCTAAGAGGCCAGCGGGGGCTTACTCCCAGGCTATGCTGGTGGCAGAATGTAGTCCTCAGCCAACCATACCTCCCATCTCCAGCCCCTGTCCCACAGTCTCCATGTTCATGGAGTGGAAGTTTCCTCCCACATACACAGTGACATAGTTTCTTATCATATTACATCAGAGATAGGGCACATCTCAAAAAGCGTATCTGTACTCAAAAGCCAGAACAACACAGGAGACCCCCAGTCAATTTTGAGGATAGGATGCAAGGCTTCTTTTCCCCACCTCTAAATTTGATGTTTATTTTAGATTCATTTAATTCAAGGGGACATGTTGCCTTAAGCTTCATCATTTCATTATTTGGTGAAACAAACCTAACTTAGTTGAGGCCTCAGTTTAGCCAGATTGTAATTTCTTAGCTATGTTCTATTGAGCCCATGGGTACTAGGCTCTAGAATAGGTGCTACTTTATGATATTATCTTACCTTCACTAAAACAACCCTTGAGACTTACTCCTGTCCCGGCTTTAGAGGAAGGATCTGAACTTGGCAAAGTCCAGTAACTTGCTCAGTCATACAACTACAAGTGATTGAGCCTGAGTTCTCACTCTGCTTTTACTCCAGCGGCCACATCCTTACTGTGCTGACTTCATACTTGCCCCTCCCCTAATGTGAAAAAGATAGGTATGAAGATCCCAGGAAAGAAAGTTGTGGGGAAGGGAGAATCCAGCTTTGGTTCATGAATTATTTATGGTATTAGTCTCATTTTAAGTAGATGTTTTCTTTGAAGTATGTTTTCTACATGCATTTAGATTCTGTCACTTTCAAACAGATCATAAAATAGTTGTCTCAGGAGTTCTCCAGGGGTGCCTAGGTGGCTCAGTCATTAAGCATCTGCCTTCAGCTCAGGTCATGATCCCAGGGTGCAGGGATTGAACCCCACATTGGATTCCCTGCTCAATGGGAAGCCTGCTTCTCTCCCTCTCCCTCTGCTTGCTCTTCCCCCTACTTGTTCTCTCTCACTCTCTGTCAAATAAAATCTTTAAAAAACAAGAAGAATAAAAAAGAGTGTCTTCTCCAAAAAGAAGAGAAATCTGAACATGCAGACCTAAAGTATTTCCAAGGAGTTCTGGCTTGTCTTTGGAATAGTTCTTCCTATTTTGACTTTCCTGAATCTGACATGGGTCTTGGTGTATGGATTTTATTTTATTTTTCTTTTAGCCTTCTAGTTGATTATAGCCATAATGAATTTGTATTCTGCCTTATTCGAAATGAATTTAAGACAGCTTACACAGATATATACATACGGTATCAGTGGGGGAGTTCTGAATTGAGGGGCATCTGTAGGAAGAACACAGTGAAACCAGGGTTGAGGGCAGTTAACAAAAGGTGGTCCACAGGTTTGGCTGAGCCAGAGCAGAAAAGGCCCAACTCTTCACAATTTTGGGGGATTGGAGATGAATTCTACTGGATTCAAGCAGTTTCTTATGTCCTTCTGTGAACACCAGTGGCATCACCCCAAGTGAGACTTCATAAAAGCAGTTATAGGGGCCAAACCAGTGAGGTCTGGTCATTGAGCTTTCTGCTTTAAGAACGTTGAGACCCACCAAAGGAATGGATGGCCCACATGTTCTTTAGGCACTCACTCTGCTGTGACTTAGATCTCACAGCTGGATTTCAAGTAACAGTGAACTTGCGAACTATCCAGATTGGGCTGGATAATATGTATGGTCATCTGCCCAACAAGCAGCTGAGCTGGGGAAGTGGCTGATGTGCTTTCTTGAAGTTGAAAGATCTAGGAGACTTCTCCTAGGTAGAGGGCCGTCCTGTTTGTCCACAGAGGTGAACTGAGACAGTACCTCTGTCTAAAAGCTGAAGGCAGTGCCACGATTTACCTTAAAAAGAGCTGGGTGGTCTTCTCAGGCAGGTGTCCCTTAGGCATTTCACATTTGAGTGGCAAGGGATTTGAGTTGTTCCTTCTTTCTGTTGCATATCTGAAGCTCCAGATGGTCTTTTGGGCAAATACAGACCCATCTGCTCTGTCAGCCAGCAGGAGCTAAGGTGGATTTGTTCTCTAAGTTGGGGTAGGGAAAAGTGGTGATAGTTTCTCGGTTTGGGTGTGTGCGGCTCAGATATGGAGCAATATCACTGGCAGAAGATGTGGAAAGCACTAGCTGTGTGTTTGTTAAGTAAATGAGGGCGGTGCCTTTAAAAGACTCAGATGAGAATGCTTAGTAGACAATTATAAAAGAGGGTCTAGAGTTTAGAAAACAGGGAAGGTAGAGATTTAGAAGCTTTAGGTTTCTGAAACCTAAAACTGTGAGAGAAGGTGTGCGTTTTAATCTAGAGCCTACCATGTTAACTCTCCTGGGCTGGTCACTTTTCTGGGACCAGCAGTCCTTACTTGCAAAGTAAGACTAGACAGTTGATCCCACAACCCTCTTCCAACTCTGAAAATTCATTTTAAAAAAGAAAAAACATTCTCTCCAAATGTGCTGCTCTGGTCTTTGTGGGGAAAAAAGACCTTTTAGTAATGGTTTAGGGAATATGGAATCCTGAAAGTACTAGATTTCTATATTAATACCCTTTTCATTCTTCAGATTAGTGATTTATTGCATAGAGAATTAAAAATGGACCAGAGGAAGTTTCCCTTGATAAGTCATTATTTGATGTTAGTAATTAGTCATTCCCCACCCCGCACCTCAATTTCCTTAAGTGAGCCTTATTTCTGATGACCTTCACCTTAGGTCTGTCAAGATGGAAGTCATGTGGCTGACTCAGTGGAAACAGCAGTGTGGGTTAGGTGTTGGATTCTTTTTTTCCTGTCCAATTATGAGTTTGATAATGCCAAAAAATTTCAAATCGATAGTCTTAAAGTGGCCAGAGGCTCAGGTGAAAGCTGGGGAGTTTGTGGGGGAGTGCAGGAGTACTGTTCTCCTGTTGGGCCATATCGCTCCCTAATGGAAGCTGCTTTTTGTCCATATGCTACAGAATTGAACATTTTCCTGCTTTGGAAAGAGTTTGAAATCTATCTTCATTTATTCCCACCCCCTTTCCTGGAAAAGGGGCATTGAGCCTTGTATGTATTTTCATGATGTATCAGTTTCCTGAGGTTGCTGTAACAAATGACCACAACCTTGGAATCTTAAAACCACAGAAGTGGATACTGTCACAGTCCAAGAGTTTGAAATCAAGGTGTTGAAAGGGCTGCACTCCCTCTGGAGGCTTTAGGGTGAATCTGCCACCACTTCTTCCACCTTCTGGTGGGTATTGATATTCCTTATGGTTGCATCACTCCAGTTTCTGCTTCTGTGGTCACATTACCTCCTCCTACGTCTGTGTCTCTTGTATATCTCTACTAAGGACATTTATCATAGTATTTATGGAGCCTGTCTGGATAATAACAGATGATGTCATCTCAAGATCCTTAATCACATCTGATAGAACCTTTTCCCAAATGGGTTCACATTCATCAGTTCCAGAGATCTGATGTGGATACATTTTTGTGGGGACTACCATTAAACACACTGCAGGTGGTTGGCACCTTTTCTGTTTTCTCCAGATCTTTATATCACTACTGCTAACTCTGTTCTGTGTAAACCATTGTTCCCGTTCGTTTCAAGTGGTGGCCTGTATAGACATGGCTTATTACAACCATGGGTGCTGCTTAGTCCCACAGCTGCTTCCTTGTTTGTGTTGAGTGTGGGTTATATTATTTTCAAATAGCTATTTTGGTTTTTTTAATGGGAAAAATTAATTGCAGCAAACATTTTGAACAGTGTTAAAGTTGGTAAAAAAAAAAAAAAGGAAACGATAGCTTCAGCACTATATTTTCTTATGGATTTTAATTAATTAATTAATTAATTTATTTATTTATTTTATTATTTGCCCCAGGGGTACAGGTCTGTGAATCATCAGGGTTACACCTTTCACAGCATTCACCAAAGCACATACCCTCCCCAATGTCCATAACCCATCCACCCTATCCCTACCCTCCCACCCCCCCAGTAACCCTCAGTTTGTTTTGTGAGATTAGGAGTCTCTTATGGTTTGTCTCCTTCCCCATCCCAACTTGTTTCATTATTTTTCCCTCCCTACCCCCCACATCACATAGCTCTCATATCAGAGAGATCATATGATAATTGTCTTTCTCTGATTGACTTTCTTCGCTCAGCGTAATTCCCTCTAGTTCCATCCACGTCATTGCAAATGGCAAGATTTTTGTTTCTTTTGATAGCTGCATAGTATTCCATTGTATATATATACCACATCTTTATCCATTCATCTGTTGATGGACATCTAGGTTCTTTCCACAGTTTGGCTATTGTGGACATTGCTGTTATAAACATTCGGGTGCACCTGCCCCTGAGGATCACTACCTTTGTATCGTTAGGGTAAATACCCAGTAGTGCGATTGCTGGGTCATAGAGTAGCTCTATTCTCAGCTTTTTGAGGAACCTCCATACTGTTTTCCAGAGTAGCTGCACCAGCTTGCATTCCCACCAACAGTGTAGGAGGGTTCCCCTTTCTCCGCATCCTGGCCAACATCTGTCATTTCCTGACTTGTTGATTTTAGCCATTCTGACTGGTGTGAGGTGGTATCTCAGTGTAGTTTTGATTTGTATTTCTCTGGTGCCAAGTGATGGTGAGCACTTTCTCATGTATCTGTTGGCTGTTTGGATGTCTTCTTTGGAAAAATGTCTGTTCATGTCTTTTGCCAATTTCTTGACTGGGTTATTTGTTTTATGGGTTTTGAGTTTGAGAAGCTATTTATAGATTTTAGATATAAGCCCTTTATCTGATATGTCATTTGCAAATATCTTCTCCCATTCTGTCAGTTGTCTTTTGGTTTTGTTGACTGTTTCCTTTGCTGAGTTTCAGCACTATATTGCACATAACTAGAAGTCATTAGCAGAAACATTTCATTTTGCAAAAATGTAGAAAATAAGATTGTAATAAAATTTGATATACCTGTTTTAAGACTATCTTTAATTGTTGCCCTTCTTTTCTCTGCAGGTCTTTTAGATAACCCTGAGCTTCGTGTGGTCCTGGTATTTGGCTATAATTGCTGTAAGGTGGGAGCCAGTAATTACCTGCAGCGAGTTGTTAGCATGTTCAGTGATATGAACGTTATCTTGGCTGGAGGCCAGGTAGACAACCTTGCATCGCTAACCTCTGACAAGTATGTTTCATGTGCTTCTGATTTCTCCTATGCATAACCAGAAATGTTCTCAGGTTTTTCTTGCCTTGGGATTTTAAAATACATGTTTACAAAATTGCTAAGCTAACAGTTCATTGCGTTTTATAATACTCCATATAATTCTGCTTACATTTAAAGAATGAAATTTTTTAAATTTATTTTTATTATTATTATTTGCCCCAGGGGGTACAGGTCTGTGAATCATCAGGCTTACACCTTTCACAGTCTTCACCGTAGCACAAACCCTCCCCAATGTCCATAACCCATCCACCCTATTCCTCCCCTCCCACCCCCTAGTAACCCTCAGTTTGTTTTGTGAGAGTAGGACTCTCTTATGGTTGTCTCCTTTCCCATCCCATCTTGTTTCATTATTTTTCCTTCCCTACCCCACACGACCCCCCACCCTGCCCCTCAAGTTCCTCATATCAGAGAGATCATACAATACTTCTATCTCTGATTGACTTATTTCGCTCACCATAATACTCTCTAGTTCCTTCCATGTCATTGCAAACGGCATGACTTGATTTCTTTTGATAGCTGCATAGTATTCCATTGTACATATGGACCACATCTTCTTTATCCATTCATCTGTTGATGGACATCTAAGTTCTTTACAGAGTTTGGCTATTGTGGACATTGCTGCTATAAACATTCGGGTGCATGTACCCCTGAGGATCACTACCTTTGTAACTTTAGGGTAAATACCCAGTAGTGTGATTGCTGGGTCGTAGGGTAGCTCCATTTTCAACTTTTTGAGGAATCTCCACACTGTTTTCCAGAGTGGATGCACCAGCTTGCATTCCCAGCAACAGTGTAGGAGGGTTCCCCTCTCTCTGCAACCTCGCCAACATCTGTCGTTTCCTGACTTGTTGATTTTAGCCATTCTGACTGGTGTTAGGTGGTATCTCACTGTGGTTTTGATTTGTATTTCTCTGATACCAAGTGATGTGGAGCACTTTCTCATGTGTCTGTTGGCCATTTGGATGTCTTCTTTGGAGAAATGTCTGTTCATGTCTTCTGCCTATTTCCTGACTGGCTTGTTTGTTTTATGGGTGTTGAGTTTGAGAAGTTCTTTATAGATTTTGTATACAAGCCCTTTATCTGATATGTCATTTGCAAATATCTTCTCCCATTCTGTCAGTTGTCTTTTGGTTTTGTTGACTGTTTCCTTTGCTGTGCAAAAGCTTTTAATCTTGATGAAGTCCCAATAGTTAATTTTTGCCCTTGCCTCCCTTGTCTTTGGTGATGTTCCTAGGAAGAAGTTGCTGTGGTTGAGGTCGAAGAGGTTGCTGCCTGTGTTCTTGTCCAGGATTTTGATGGATTCCTTCCTCAAATTGAGGTCTTTCATCCATTTTGAGTCTATTTTTGTGTGCGGTGTAAGGAAATGATCCAGTTTGATTTTTCTGCATATGGTTGTCCAGTTTTCCCAACACCAATTTTTGAAGAGACTGTCTTTTTCCCACTGACATTCTTTACTGCTTTGTCAAAGATTAGTTGACCATAGAGTTGAGGGTCCATTTCTGGGCTCTCTATTTGGTTCCACTCATCTGTGTTTCTGTTTTTGTGCCAGTACCATACTGTCTTGATGATGACAACTTTGTAATAGAGCTTGAAATCTGGAATTGTGATGACACCAACTTTTTTTTTTTTCAACATTCCTTTGCCTATTTGGGGTCTTTTCTGGTTCCATATAAATTTTAGGATTATTTGCTCCATTTCCTTGAAATAAATTGCTGGTATTTTAATGAGGATTGCATTAAATGTGTAGATTGCTCTAGGTAGCATAGACATTTTCACAGTATTTATTTTTCCAATCCACGAGCATGGAATGTTCTTCCACTTCTTTGTGTCTTCCTCAATTTCTTTCATGAGTACTTTATAGCTTTCTGAATACAGATTCTTTGCCTCTTTGGTTAGGTTTATTCCTAGGTATCTTATGGTTTTGGGTGCAGTTGTAAATGGGATTGACTCTTTAATTTCTCTTTTTTCTGTTTTGTTGTTGTTATATAGAAATGCAACTGATTTCTATGCGTTGATTTTATATCCTGACACTTGACTGAATTCCTGTATGAGTGCTAGCAGTTTTGGAGTGGATTCCTTTGGGTTTTCCACATAAAGTATCATATCATCTGCAGAGAGTGAGAGTTTGACTTATTCCTCGCCCATTTGGATGCTTTCATTTCTTTTTCTTCTCTGATTGCTGAGATTAGGACTTCTAGTACTATGTTGAATAGCAGTGGTGATAGTGGAGAGCCCTGCCGTGTTCCTGACTTTAGGGGAAGAGCTCTCCATTTTTCTCCATTGAGAATGATATTTACTCTGGGTTTTTTATAAATGGCTTTGATGATATTGAGGTATGTACCTTCTATGCCTACTCTGTGTAGAGTTTTGATCAAGAAACGGTGCTGTACTGTCTCAAATGCTTTTTCAGCATCTACTGAGAGGATCATATGGTTCTTGTTCTTTCCTTCATAATGTCTTGTATCACATTGAATGATCTTTGGATGTTAAACCATTCTTGCATCCCCAGAATAAATGCCCCTTGGTTGTGGTGAATAATCCTTTTATTCGGCTGTTGAATTCTATTGGCTAGTATTTTGTTGAGGATTTTTGCATCAGTGTTCATCAAGTATATTGGTCTGTGATTCTTTTTGATGGGGTCTTTACCTGGTTTTGGGATCAAGGTAATGCTGGCATCATAAAAGGAGTTTGGAAGTTTTCCTTCCATTTCTATTTTTTGGAACAGTTTCAGGAGAATAGGTATTAATTCTTCTTTGAATGTTTGGTAGAAATTCCTTGGGAAGCCACCTGCCCTTGGCTCTTATTTGTTGGGAGATTTTTGATGACTGCTTCAATCTCCTTACTGGCTGTGGGTCTATTCAGATTTTCAGTTTATTCCTGGTTCAGCTTTGATAGTTTATATGTCTCCAGGATGCATCCATTTCTTCCCGATTGTCAAATTTGCTAGTGTAGAGTTGCTCATAATATGTTCTTATAATTGTTTGCATTTCTTTGGTGTTGGTTGTGGTCTCTCCTCTTTCATTCATGATTTTACTAATTTGAGTCCTTTCTCTTTTCTTTCGGATACATCTGGCCAGGGCTTTATCAATTTTATTAATTATTTCAAAGAACCAGCTCCTAGTTTCGTTGATTTGTTCCACTGTTCTTTTGGTTTCTATTTCATTGATTTCTGCTCTGATCTTTAATTATTTCTCTTCTCCTGTTGGGTGTAGGCTTTCTTTGCTGTTCTTTCACTAGCTTTTGTAGGTGTAGAGTTAGGTTGTGTACTTGAGACCTTTCTTGTTTCTTGAGAAAGGCTTGGATTGCTGTGTACTTTCTTCTCAGGACTGCTTTTGCTGTGTTCCAAAGATTTTGAACAGTTGTGTTTTCATTTTCATTTGTTTCCATGAATTTTTTAAAATTCTTTAATTTCTTGGTTGACCCATTCATTCTTGAGTAGGATGTTCTTTAGCCTCCATGTATTTGAGTTCTTTCCAACTTTCCTCTTGTGGTTGACTTCTAGTTTCAGAGCATTATGGTCTGAAAATATGCAGGGAATGATCCCAATCTTTTGGTACCTGTTGAGACCTGATTTGTGACCCAGGATATGGTCTGTTCTGGAGAATGTTCCATGTGCACTAGAGAAGAATGAGTATTCTGTTGTTTTGGGATGGAATGTTCTGAATATATCTGTTATATCCAACTGGTTCAGGGTGTCATTTAAAGCCTTTATTTGCTTGTTGATCTTTTGCTTTGATGATCTGTCCATTTCTGTGAGGGGGGTGTTAAAGTCCCCTACTAATATTGTATTATTGTCAATGTGTTTCTTTGATTTTGTTATTAATTGGTTCATGTAATTGGCTGCTCCCAAGTTAGGGGCATAGATATTTACGAGTCTTAGATCTTCTTGTTGCACAGATCCTTTTAGTATGATATAGTGTCCTTCCTCATCTTTTATGATAGTCTTTGGCTTAAAATCTAATTTATCTGATATAAGGATTTCCACTCCAGCTTTCTTTT